>VYZW01028531.1:221724-272150 GCA_013401315.1 Balaeniceps rex
TTTAAGTTACCAGTATCTTGAGGAGCTTCTTGAATTCCTGTGATTATTTTTAAATCTGCAGGAATCATTAGTTGTGTAGTTAACTATAAACCCCTAAATAACAAAACTGGAGAAAGTATATCCTGAATGAGTCTTTTTTTGACAAGTTTTCCAGATGTCCTGCAAAAAGTAGAAAATCAACAAGAAAATACCAGTAACACACTCTGGTTCTTTCCTCCCTCTCTCCTCCCCATGACTTAAAAACATGGTGACAGGAAGGATGCAAAGAGNCAATTATATGGGGGAGTCAGATTAATTTTGAAAACCGGAGTGATCTTTTAAAGTGCTTTCATTTTCATCTTTTGGTGGTAAGGCTAGTCTTAGAATAGCTGCGCTTTTGGAAATGAGCTCAATGTATAGTTGTGAAGCAATCCAGCTATGCAGAGCAGCTGCTAACTGAGAGACAGTTTGATTGATTTCAGCAACACAAGCTGCATTCTCAGCCAGTGGCATCAGAAGATTGCAAGAGTACCTAAAACCTGAGCATGGGTTTATTTGGAGAGGAGACTGACCAGGAGCATTCCTGGATATCCAGATAAACTTCTTAGCAAGGGACAAATTCTTTGCATTTCTGGTTTCCCAAGAGGATGGAGGGGGAAGGCACTGAAGGAAGACTCTTTGCTTTCAGTTGTCTTCGTGTGGGGAATTCCCTAGACCAAACCAGACTGCGCTAAGAGTTGCTATAGCTAGAATAAAGTGTCACAGGTTTTTGAAAGTTACCGATTCATGTTGTGTCCTTTTGTTTTTTCCAGAAGCCTGGAAAGTGGTGCGCTATGCATGTTCACATCGCCTGGCAGATATACCATCACCAACAGAAAGTCAAGGTCAGTCTTTTGGGCACGCCTGCATTTCAGATGAATTGCACAGTGCCAACCTGCGAGAGGAAGAGTTTGCCTCTCGCTGTTAGCAGTTCTATGCCATGGCTAATGCCTCATTAAAGTAACCATAGGTAGCATTATAGTATAATCTTCCGTTTCATAGTGATGGCGTACTGGAATTGAAAACCTAAAGGTAGAATCTCAAAAGAATGCCTGTGATGACGCGGAGCAAGGACACCAGATATTAGGCAATAACAACCAGTTTGTAGCTAGGAAGAGCTAAATGGGTGTGCCTGCGAGCTACAACATTGCTTTTGTTTATGGCTGAGGACACAAACATATCAAGATTAAATTTTTTTAAGTCTGGAGAAGTTAGGCATGTGTACCCCATTCCTCTTATTAATGTTCCCGGACAGAAGAGGGCACAGGAAGATTTCTCCTGTCCCTGTGATGCTTTATCCAATGTGGTTGCACAGGCTTCCATCAGTCTTTTTTCACAACCCATCTCATAGCTGAAGGTTGGCACCTGTACGTGTCTGGGCTGGTTAGGCAGACACAGCCTCTCAGATGAAGTAATGTTATCCAGACACTGTCTCATTGCACCAAAGGTAAAGGGGTGGAAGTCTTTTCTTTGTTACACATGCTTTGGGACTTCAAGGGTAAAGGCCATGGCCAGTTTAGGCTTTCCTGAAATGGAAGAGAAAAACAAATAATTTATTCATTTAATAGTTAGGGTATTTCCATTCTTACTTTAACTGTGTTTTCACTGCACATGGACTCTGTGAAGAAAGTTTCTTTCCCTTTATAATATTTTCACTGTACTTGTCACTGGAAAATTCTGTGTTGCTCCTGAAGTTTTTCAGTAAGTCAGGAAAGGCTGGTGTTCTTTACTGTTCATACTTGTACTTCAGGAGTCAATAGCTTGTATTAGAAAGTAAAATTAACGAGGAGTCCATAGCACTTTGCAGTCTCTGTATGCAATTCAATTGTACAAGGTAGTGCTGTAAGAATATGAAGATGTTGAACAGCTACTAAAACCTGCAGCTGATGGAGTTTAAAAATAACCCTTTTAAACAAGGTTGACAGGTTAATTTGCTGCAGTAGACATATCTCTCTTCTCTGCTTCCTTATGTTTCCCCTGCTAGTGATCTTCATTCATCTTCTTCCCATTATAAAAAAAGACAAGATTATGGACCTAGAGAGTTACATGTCCTTTTTTTTATTTTATTGAAAAGGTATTTTCTTGAAATGAAATTATTATTCCCATGCTATCTATGTCCTTTGAATCTTCCTTGATTTGATATTCAGAGAGAGGTCATACTGGTGTATGTATAACTCATAGTAAATGCCATTTTCATGCAGCCATTTCTTTTACCTAATACTTTCCTATCTTGCATGTTAAAAAACAGGAAAAAAGCTCAGAAGTACAGGAAAGGATGTTACTTGACTTTTTGAGGCTATGCATGATGATAATTGCAAGAATAATTGGGAAATGTATTTTACTATCTCAGTTCAGTCAAAAAATTAAGTATAGTCTACAGTCATTAAGGCGAGTTAGTTATGTCCCCATGGGCTGTCAAACTCCCACATGGGAATGAAGTCCTCCCCTCTGCATGTGACCACGAAGTGTGAAATCTCTGGCTGAAGGCTCACACAGAACGATTTCTCCTTGTACGCCAAGGTTGTGAAGGTGCCTTTTCTTCTGCACAAGCTGAAGGCGCTGCCTGACCGTAGAGCAGGGAATAAAATACATTTACTCAGAGATTTCAAGTTTGCATGCAGTGCTACCAGACTGCTTGCACAGTATGGAAGAATTGGTAACTATCTGGCCCGCCAGTAATTGCTTGCAGAGGGCAACAGCAGACACTGAAGAAGCAGGCAAGATAGGAAACTTTAAAACACAACCTTCCTGACCCCAGGAAAAATTGCATGCAGCTGTGGATGCTGTTTGCCTGCCTATATCTCTGCACCAAGACACAGTTCAGACCTGTGTAACCTGTCTGCACACCCAGGGAATTCCTCAGATGAAGCCAGGGTTGCATACCAGCTCTGGGCACAAGGCAATTTTACACTCCTCCTTAGACTGACCAGTACGTTACTGGCCTGGATTCAAGAGAGAATTTATGCTCGTAATTGGCCCTCCCTCGTTTAGGAAAGGCCTTGTGGCCCAATCTAACATGCCATGAAATTAGTGCAGACATTTATATTGATTTTAGTGGGCCCTGAGTTAAGGTGTTACACATTTGCTGGACTTCAAATACATTTGTAAGGATCATCATCAAGAGGGGTGCTCTCCTGAATAGCAACTGGGGATAAAATAAATCTGATCAATTTTCTTTGGTAGTATTTTAAGGTAAACCAACACATTCAAAAATCTTTTAACACATCCATGATATTCCTGTTCCTCTTCAGACAGGGGATTTTTTCATTATTTAGAACAGCACCATTTGTATGGCTGCAATTAAAGTTTCAGCCAGCTTTTGCAATTCTGAATAATGCCTGTCAGAGGTTTATAACATGGTTGTTAAAAAGAAGAATAAAAAGAGTTCACAGCATAAAAAATCTGGCACGCAGGCTTCAGCTGAGGCATTTTTCTGAACTTTTTTTAATCATTAAAGCCCTACAGTGTTACTTCCTTAAAAGACATGACCTTAACTTGGCCATCTTTTCCATTTCAATATTCTTGCAGGCCATTGTCTCAAAACGTTGATAAAGCCTTTTTTTTTCTTTTTTTTTTTTTTTGTTCTCATAGCTACATAGACATGTTACTAGCACTTGAAAAACAGCTACTAGGCATGCACGTTATCTTGGTCATAACTTTTTAATATGTATATTTACATCATTATAATAGTCTGTACTCTGAGCTGGCACAGTATTAAACACTGATTTATAAAGCGTAACATGCTCCAGAATTACTGTTAAGATCTACTAGTTCAGTGTTACACATTTGTAAAACCTTTCAGCTGACCTGCACAATTAATCAGCAATCTGTGTTTAGGGAGTTCTGGCAGCACAGGTAATTGGGAATTTGGTTTTCCTCTTCATTCTGTAAAAGTATTGAAGTAGGGACCACTGAAATGAGTACATGGCACAAAGAAGAGCCCATCTTCCATCCACTTATCATTTATAATACAGCTACCTCAGCAAATTTACCTTCGGAAAGAAAGTCTGCTGATTCTAATACCATATAAATAAAGACAGTGACATACAGCGGTTTGAATTTGGAGTGCAAGCAGTCAAAATGGGACTTCAGTTGTTTAGACTCAAATATGCTTAATCTGTAATTTGATTCATTTTAGCCCCTAGCTTGCTCAGTTGCAGTCTGAGAGGCACTGAAATATATACTACATCAAGTGTTTCTAGATTGCAGCTTCACATTTAAAATTAATGGTTCTGGTTTCCATTGACTTGTCTCTGCTGTAACTGTCTGGCAAGGAATTCCTGCAGTGGGAAGAGGGTCAGCTGGCAGCTGTGCCTGTTGCAGTTGATGCTTTCACCCAGCTTTTAACATGCTTGCCCACCTGGGATCAGGTCCAAACTAACATTTCTCTTCGCCTTTGCTTGTATTATTTTAAGACAGACCTATTCTTACAGCTAAGCAAGTGTCTGAGGCCTCTTCAAAGATTTTATGTTTGTTCTTTAAGTCAGGTCTGTGCTGAAATGCTTTGCTCCAGAGGGATGGATGTAAGCATATATGAAAACACTGTTGAAATTTGCAGGAAGTGTGCATTGGGAGCCTGAGATTTTCTCTCTCTGCCTTGGATCCTCCTTCCAGGAAAATAGCTGTGCACCTATGCTCGGGGTCCCAAAAACTAATATTCTTGTTAAAACCTCAGTTAGTATGAATAAATTGCTATACCCACATCATTCTGAAAGTGCCTTTTATGGCTATCTTTTAGGACAGTCTCTTCCAAACCCTGCTTTTACATTTCAGAAACAGATGCAGTCTGATCCACACAAGCTGGACTTTGGCCTGAAACCTGAATTTCTGAGCAGGCCACCAGGCCCCAGCCTTTTTGGAGCCATCCACCACCCCCATGACCTGGCCCGGCCCTCGACTCTCTTCTCCACAGCCAGTGAGTACTGAGAGGTGAAATCTTTTTGTGGCATGCTCATTAAAATGCTAATCCTTGCCACATTAAAAGGAAATTTCCCATATGCTTTGGCTTATGAACTCTCTGCAAGACATGCCAGGGGCTATTAGTCTATTTGATAAATATTTTAAAATTATTCTATATGCTTTTAAAAAAGCCCAACCTGCTGAAATGCCATACAGGTAGTAAATGGAGGAACGTTTCTTCACACAGTGGTGTCTGATACATCATGGAGATGACAGGTTGGAAATCTGCTGTATTTTACATGCTCTTTTTTTTCCGTACTGAAACATTCCCCCCCACCCCACCCCTTATACTCTAATTGGGAATTTCTGTTCAGATAAGCAGCTGCTATTTGCATAGAATCCTGACTGGAAAGCCCCTGCCCAGTGTACAGCAATCTCTGCTCATGTGAGCTGCCATTTAAGATATGATAGTCAAGCCCAGAGCACCGTTAGTCCCTTTCTGAGCTTTTGCTAGGAGTTCACCCCTTTCGCTTTGTTTTGGCAGGTGGGGCTCATCCAGCTGGCACCCCTTTTGGCCCACCACCTCACCACAGCAACTTTCTCAACCCAGCTGCTCACTTAGGTACGTTCTCTCTGCAACTAACTAATGATGAATACAACTCAGAAGTAACACACGTTGACCACTGAGACTATTAAAGGTTGCCCACATGGAGACTCTTTGATTATCTTGCCTACTTAACCTTTACAAATTGCACATTTTAGCCATTTAATTTTAGTCATTACCCAAGTAGCAGGTCTAAATACACATAATAGTATCACTGACAGCATGTTTTGAAATACTTCTGAAAACAGTCTGCACGTTAGAGGAGCGGAGTGACAGGGCTGGTTAGATTTCACTGTAGTCATGTTTATAACTGGTCAAAAAAAATGCCTTAAGTTTAAGGCTTCGGTTTGTAGGGGTGTTTCTTTTCCTAACTCCTACTTAGATGTCTGCTTTTCCATTTAAGAGAGTGGGAAATACATCCTTAAAATCTTGTGATTTGGCCACAAATTTGTCTGTTAGTGAAAATTAGTGAATACGTATTTAAAAACACAACCACCCAAGTTACCAAATGTTGTTATTTCCCTTCTGACTTACTGATGTAAGAAGCTGGTCTGCTGCCTCCGGGAGCATCCGAGATCAAGACTCTAAACTGGCATTTTATTTTGCCTAGGGAAGGATTTGGGAGGGTCGCCGAATTGATACAGCAGACTCACGATGCAGGTTTATCATTCTGCACTTAGCTGTCCATAGAAGATGCTAGGTTTGGTCTTCCTTTACTCTGTGCTGGTATTTATCAGAAGTAGTTTCATCAAAATCATTAGACTTCTCCAAAGTAAAGTGAGAGAATTTGCTTCATACAACTTACTTACAGTCTGTATGCATTAACTACTAAAAAAATATTCCAATATTTTTCAGTCTATACTAGTTTTTCGTATAGTATTAGCAATAAATATCAAGAGAATTACAAAATGTTCAGGTCAGCATGACATATCAGCATAATAGGACGTTTTATTTATATCCTGGCTATGGTTTAGGAGCCATGGCCTGAAGGTGTTTGGAGCACAGTTGCCAGAGTTAATAATAGCCTTGCTAGCCAGGGACATTTCCTGAGAAAGACCATGGAATTGAATTGGAAGGGAATAAAAGGAAATAAAAATGAAGATGTTTGCAGGTTTTAAATGAAGTAGCTACTTATGCAGACGTACAGGCCTCAATACCATGTATATTTTAACATCTTGGTTTACTTTGAAAAGGAAGTCTTTCTTGTAAGTTGATCCCATGCATAGTGTCATTGGAAAAAAAAAATGTTTTTTTATGTCCCACCCCCTCACAATCACTGCCATGTTGTGGGAGGATGATGTTCAACTACTGATGGGCACAGACTGAGCTTTCGTGCAGATGTAATGCAGTTGGATAACACGCTAATGCTTTATCATAATTACCAACTCAGTGCTAGTGAGCTTTAGCTGTTTCCGTTGGTTTGCAGAGCCTTTCAATCGACCGGCTTCCTTCAGCAGTCTCACTGCAGTGGGTAGTAATGCCTTCGGGGGACTCGGGAACCCGACAGTTAGTGAGTAACCTCTTTGTTTATGAATTCTTGTTTGCTGTGCAATTCAGGATATTGAGTGATGGTGACTATTTGCTGTCTTTTTTACCAGTTGCTTAGACCACATACCACTAAGCGATGGGAATTTGAAAAGCGACTTTTTTCATCTAAATAACATAATTTTTTAGTCATCAGTAAATTATTTTCTGTTAGTTACTTAATAGTTTGGGTTCAACATAGCGCTAAATGTCACCATTACATTGTTCAGTTAAAAAAAAAATACAGAACCTATGAGCCTAAGGATTTTGTGAAATTTCTCATGGTTTTATTGCATGTTCAAAAATAGTTAATGTGTGCAGCATCCCTAGCTGTGGATGGGAACATTTTATTTTTCCTTTCTCACCAGTAATCCAGGACATGTGCCTGGGAAAGATCACTAACCTGCATTTATTTGTCCAGGATCATCAACATTTCTCTAGATTTGGCCAGTCACAAAAGATCATCCTTTTAAAAATCACTCTCTTTCTCCATACATCAAATTTGGCATGATTTCAGTCACATATTATTTTACTTTAGTTGAGGATCAAATACAACAAGTTCCATTATTTATAGTCTGTATAATGGTCATTTCCTGATGTCTCCAAAATATTTGGAATAAGGATCATTGTCACTTTTATCTTACTACTTCATCCCTTGTCAATTTTATCCACAGCATTTCCCTTTCCAATTAAAACAGCTGTCAGATGCCTGCCCATTTTTAGGAATGAGACCCTCTAATGAATCTCTGTTAATTTCCTTTCCTTTTCCAGCTCCCAATAATATGTATTCATTTTAACTCTGAGTGCTGTAAAAGTTTTTTTGGTAAGTACCTTCACTAGAGCATACCTTTTTCTTAAACCTTTTTGTTTTCCACTTCACCATTTCAGCACCCAACTCAATGTTCGGCCACAAGGATGGCCCCAGTATGCAGAGCTTTAGCAACCCTCACGAGCCCTGGAACCGACTGCACCGAACTCCTCCTTCGTTCCCGACCCCTCCGCCCTGGCTGAAGCCAGGAGAGCTGGAGCGCAGTTCATCTGCTGCAGCTCATGACAGAGATAGAGATGTAGATAAACGAGACTCATCTGTTAGTAAAGATGACAAAGAAAGGTACGAAAGAACACTTCCAAGAATTGTCTAGTTCAAAGCTTGGGGCTCTGTTCCGCTTTTAACCCTTCCCAGCCTGGCACATTGTTAAACCAGAGCTTCAGTAGAGGGACACCTGGAGAGCTGACACCATTGCTGCCTATGATGTGAGGCACTACAGAAGATGCAGGTTTCTAACTCAGGTGTTTCCTACTGCATCTGTTTCTCTTCTCACTTGCACCACACTTCATCAGGAGGAGCTTTGCTGGAGCAGAGTTCAGGCAGTGTCAAGTGAGAACAGAATCAGACCCACACACTCTCTTACCTTGTGGGTCACATTTTCTTAGGCCTTTTGAAGGCTTATTGTGTAGATAGGTGCCTGACAGGATGAAAAAAAGGATTCTAAAGTCCATCAGACGCATATCTGCACCTTTGAATACTTGAATAACTTTGTAAATCAGACCTTGTCTGCCAAACAAGTAACGCTACCTCCCTTCTCAAAAATGGACTGACCAGAGGGACCATTGATAAAGTCGTAAAATTACAACACTGTAAAATGCACCGGGTATGTCATGTTCCAATACCACACTAAGTTTCAGTGCATGCAGTTCATTAAGTCAACCTTAATTCCCCTCAAAAAAGACACACACACATGCACTGCTGTTACACACCTTCAAGCACAGTTTTTACTGAGTGTTTTACATGGACTTGCACGCTAACATGTCCAGGCTGGGAAGGGTTAATGAAAAGTAAAACCTGGTCATAATTTTATTTTGTCAGGACTGTTCCCATTATACAGTTAATTCAGTAACAATTCCTCTTAACATTTAAGTACCAAATTAAAAGAATTTGCCATTCAGCAAGTGTCATGCCTTCCTTGAAAAATGTAGAGAGGATGATATCAGTTTTTTCAGTTGTGGCTTAATGGCTTTCCTGTTAAGTTTGCACATTACTTTACTACATAATGGCTATTTGTTTCTAATTTTTTAACATAAAAGAATATTTAGGAGATGTGCTTTTCTGACTTCTCTGTCACTAACCCAAATATACGCATTAGTAGCCTTTTCTAAAAGAAGTTATGCTAACACATTAGATATTCTAAAAATACATTTAAGAGCTTTTCTGTGTTACTATAAAATGTGAAGAGCGAGTCAAACTACAGATCTTTTCACCTACATTTTCCATTTGGAATATTTTCTGTTTGGTAGCATAGCTTCATTATTTTCATGTCTGGTGTTAATGCTTCAAAATAAATTGCTGTTACAAATTGGGGATTCTGTCCTGCAAAATGCTTAAGCATGTGAGTAACTTTACTGGCTTGAATGGCAAAGCATTTTAGTTACTAATGATATGGGTAGTCTTTAGAATTATGTGATTATTTCAGTTGCTGTTTTGTTGTTTTCTTATGAAGTGTTCCTGCTGAAGAAAATCCCTTTCAGAAATACATTCCTTGCAAGCTGCTTTGGCATTGCCTGAACTCCATATCATAGCTCAGAACATATTTATTTTCAATAATTTGAGAGCTTAAAAGTAAGCGTCATTCATACTTCATACTTCTGCACAATTATGGCTACCAGTTTAGTACAATAATGTTTTTGCTGATCTAGTGTCACTGTGCATCCATCTGTGTGGTTTTGAAGAGTTCTGCTTTGCAGCATGCTCACACTGTTGCCTGTTCGAGAAGATGCTGAGAATCCCTCCCTGGAGACGTGCTCCCTATGTAGATAATGTCCGGAGTAGTTTGTGAGCTACCTATACTTTTATCATCAGTGGCACCCAGCGGGGTGAGGATGTAGCCCTGCTTTCTAGTTGAGGTCCCAATCTCTGTTACTTATTTCAAGCTAATTTGCCCAAACAGGAAGAACTGGGAATCATGCCCAGAGGTATGATTTCATCTCAAAATTATCCTGTCATCAAGGGTCTAACTTTATCAGCCCCCAAATGGGCCATCTAGCCAAAAGCATTCATCTAGATTTCTTCTGTTATCAGTGGAAAGGTACCTCAGAGGTACCTCTTAGCTTGGCTGTTCCCCATCTAAGATTGGTGTTAGAGTGGGATGCAATGAATCACTCTTCTTGGTCGCTCTTCTTGGATAAGCTGTATGGCCAGTGTACCGCAGCCCCCTCCCAGCTAGATTGAGATAAAGTTAGTCCCTCAAGATAGCTTAGATAATATGAAACGACAATCTGTGAATCTTTCCTAGGTGCAGAGCTGGCTGGGGAGTTACACTGCAGTGTCCTGATATGGTGCCCACTTTCTCCTGGAACATCGTTTGCAGTTGTGGAGTTTTTTTGTTTTAAGGACTCTCTTACTCCAGCCCGGCATTAGAGAAAAATCAGTAAAAATAGGTATTGGGTATTGTGAAAAACAGGATTTGTTCCTTCTCAGTGGTATTTTGTTTAAAAGATGTCACTGAGCAATTCCATTCTAATAATGACATTTAAGTGTATGTAATCCTAGAGCATTAAAAAAAAACCCCAACCAAGAATCTGTTGGTCTTTTTATCAACATAAATGAGGCAAAGTACTTGGCATAAGATAATTGGTGTCTTTCAGTGTAGCATACAGCCTCAAAACATACCTTACTAAGTTCATTTGAGAACATAATCTTAAGTTTCTTCCTTGTGGAGACAGAGGCTTAGAGCTGTTCCCCATATTGTTAACCTAAGGAGCCCTTGACAGATCTGAGGATAAAAAATTATTCCCTCTCTACATGTAGTTCACTTAAGTGAGCTGTATAATCAATAGCCTCTTGAGATAATACCATCACTGTAATTTAATAGGATGAAATTGTCAAAGGAATATGTTATTTTGGTTGCAGATATATTTTTCTTCAGTTACAGAAAATGTCTGTTATTTTCTCCAAATTTTATGCACGATTTAAAATACATCAATTACATATAAAATTGATTAAATATCAGCAAAAGGACTCAATGAGCTCTCCTAGTGAAATAAAACAATTAATGGTGCCTTCTGAACTAGTCCCTTGAGCAAAATAAATGAAAGACTAGGTATTGCAGAGTCCACAAGCCAGTGCTTTCTCAGCAAAGTAAAAGAATTGTGTCTTCACATTGAGAAGCCTTCATTGGAGTGCCTTGACTTGGTCTCACTGTGTCCAAATCTGGAAGCTGTTAAATCAAATGCCTCAACTTACGGTGGAAAGCAAGAGGAGGGAAAATAGAGCCAGGACATAATTTCCAGACTGTTTAGGGCACAGTCAATCAAAGCAGAACCTAATACCAAGGAGTTAATTGGTAGTCAGTGCAGACTAGGCAGTTCTGGTATCAAATGCTCCAACTTATAAATGTTTTCTACCAGTCACATTCTGGACTCTCTGAGGTCTCTCAGACATGGACCGTAAAATGACAGTTTCAACAATTCAGCAAAAGATGCATCTGGTGAGGTTATAATAATGAGTTTCCTTTTGAAAGATATTTTTTCTGCAGTTGCTGCAGTTTCACCATCCAGAAGTACCTACCGGTAGAAATCCTGTGCAGTTCAGCTCAGCAAAAAAGTAGGTAGCAGAAATTGTATAGGTGAAGGAGCAAGTGTCCACTTCAAAGTCATTCTCAGAGTTGCCCTTCCGCCAGCCAGTAGTGCTCATCTTGTCCAGAGTGAGTTTCAACCTGCTGTCTTCATCTGAGCATGTCCAGGTTACGCTTTGCTAAGCAGAGACTGCAGTACCCATAGAGAAACATGTAAATGGGAGCTGGTTGGGACTTCAGAGGGCCTCACTGCTTATCCCTCACTTTTGCCTTTTAACAGCACATTGTCCATCACTCTGCATGGAACAGAATTTCCATGCTCAGCAAACAGCACATGTCCAACACTGAATGTCTGGAGCTGTCTTTATGGAAAGACTCCAACTCAGAGATCAATTGAAATTAGTGAGAGGTTAAAATCATTGGAACTGAGGAATTAGATTTACGTTATGAATTTGATTCATTTTAAATAGGAAAGCTTTTCCACTTAGTGTTGCCTATAATTCCTGGTCAACACTGCTTCTGGAAAATAGTTGGTACAGGATCCTTTCACATATTGAGGTTTTTGTCCACTGCCAGACAATTATTCTCTCATCTTTTGTGCAACATAAATAGGTTTGAAAGATGGAATGAATTCACAATATTTTGAGACTTCCTGGCATTGGCAGGGAGATGCATTGACCCTGTCCCTGCTCTGCTTGCTCTACCCTAGAAATGGGAAAGGGTTGGTAATCTGAAGAGCAACTGACTCCAGAGAGACAATGTTTTCAGAGCTAGCCTGAATGATGAGCATATAGGGTAGACTGATCTCTGCTGAGGAAGTCAATGCATGATGACTGCCTCTATTAAAACACCTGCACTGAGGTTTATTGCACACTTACAGAAGTGTTCAGAGATGTGGATTGTCTCCATCAGTACTGGTGTCTTGAGAGGTTTTTGTTTTCAATTTTAAGATGTAAATTGAACTGTGAGAAGTAAATTGAAAAGCTAGAAGATTGAAGAGAATAGAGATAAGAAATTAGTAACATACATAGGTGTAGAAATTTTTTTAAAAGTCAGTTGAACAAAATGTCATCTGTTTTCCCAAAGGTATTGGTAATAGAAGAAGCAGGTAAAATATTATTGACCATGTAATTTGGATTTAAGTGCCTCACTTTTTTTGGATGAAATTAGTATGGTTTTATTTTTCTCTTCCTTCTTTGCAAAAATTAAGGCCATTGTCTTAGAAATATGTGTACTAGAGCTAGATTCCCTTGGGAGCCTTCTGTGGACTTGAGTGTTTGAAATGTCAATCAGATCATTCACAAAGCAGCTTCAGGGATGATCTTCTCCTGGGTTGAGATAATAGAATAGGTCTAGTTTAGAGATGGGATGTTCTTCTGGTGTTTTGGGTGTGCAAAAGGAACAGTGCATTTAATGGTGCATGTTACTAGCTTTCTGCAAAGCAATGAGTATGAAGTCAGACACCCTAGATGCTTTGTTTTATTTGCAGTTTCTCATGCCTTCATTTTTATACTTCTCTCTCTTCTAGGGAGAGCATTGAGAAAAGACACTCCAGCCATCCTTCGCCAGCACCTATCCATTCAGTAAACTCCCTCGGACATAATCGCAGCTCAAACGAGCAGATCAGGAGCCATCTGAATCCCGAGGTTCGAGAAAAAGAGAAACCCAAAGAACGAGAGAGGGATCACTCCGAATCTCGGAAGGAAATAAATGTTGAAGAGCACAAGGTGAAGGACAACTATATTTCGGAGAAAGAAGGCCTGAGCCATGAAAGCCGAGTAGTGGAAGAGTCAAAGCAAATGCCCAGGGTTCCTTCACCCTATGCTAGGCCCCCTGTTGTGGAGAGCACCAGGCCTAATAGTACTTCAAACCGTGAGGCTGAGAGGAAGAATGAGCCGGCGTATGATAATCCGAAGAAAAGCAATGAAGTCAAAGTGAAGGAGGAGCGAAAGGAAGACCATGATGTTCAACCTGAGGGACCTCAGACTCATAGGTCATCTGATCAGCCACCACCTATATCTACATCTAACGTCCATCCAAGTCCTTTAGTGTCTATGCCCATGACTGTAGGTGTAACTGGTATACATCACATGAATAGCATCAGTGGCCTGGATAGGACTCGCATGATGACCCCTTTTATGGGAATTAGCCCAATTCCTGGTGGAGAACGTTTCCCCTATCCTTCTTTCCACTGGGATCCAATGAGAGATCCCTTAAGAGATCCTTACAGAGAGCTAGATATTCATCGGAGAGATCCCCTGGGCAGAGACTTTTTGCTAAGAAATGACCCCCTTCATCGTCTTTCTGCGCCAAGATTATATGAAGCAGACAGGTCATTCAGGGATCGGGAACCTCACGACTACAATCACCACCACCATCACCACCACCCTCTCTCTGTTGACCCTCGACGTGAGCATGAGAGGGGCAACCACTTGGATGATAGGGAGCGGTTGCACATGCTCAGAGAGGACTACGAACATGCACGCCTGCACTCAGTTCACCCTGCCGCTTTGGATGGGCACCTGCCTCACCCAAGCCTAATCACGCCAGGACTTCCTAGCATGCACTACCCCAGAGTAAGTCCCCCGACGGGACACCAAAATGGCATCCTCAATAAAACTCCCCCCACAGCAGCTCTCAGTGCCCCTCCACCTCTTATTTCTACTCTGGGACCTCGGCCTGGGTCTCCCAGAAGGACTACTCCTCTGTCAACAGAGATGAGAGAGAGGCCTCCTTCTCACACCCTCAAGGACATTGAAGCTCGATAAGCAGAGTGAGAATAAATAAAAACCAGAGAGAGAGGGACAGAATGTTGTAAATGAACATAATATAAAGACCTTCTTACTAGTCATTGATACAGACTGGGGATGTGACCCACTGTACAATATGTATAGACCTGAGTGCAAAGATTTTGAAATGGTTTTTTTGTATATTATATGTTGAAATTTTCCAGATCTTTTAGCCAAGTCCATATGTTCCTCGTGTCTCCTACTCTATTTCTAGTTTAAAAATTTCAAAATTTGAACTGAAGAACAAGACATTAATCTGAATGATTTGACTAGAAACAAACCACCGCCAATGTCAACCATACAAAGCTCTTTCAGACCAGAAGTGAAGACAATTGTAGATATTTATGTAAAAAGATTGCTTCATGGATTAATGGTTCATATATGCAAAAAGGGTAAGATGAAAGCTTTACTTTGTACAAATGTAAATAGATAAAATTAAGTAACATAATACATTAATACTTCTTAAACTGTGCTATTTGCAAACTTAATATTGATCAACACAGTCTGCTTATGCTGTGTTACATATAGTGTTATAGACAGCTAAACCCCTTCAACTATGCAATGAATTTTAAGGCTTTTCACAAAAGCCTTTATAACTCAAAGGAGCCTTTTCAACACACAACATAATTAAAGTCATATTTTCCCTGAACAAGCTCATCTGTAATAGAAACCTATTTCTCTTGCTTGTTTTGATGAAGAAACAGCCCATTAGAAGTGTAGTTTTCTGTCTGAACCCCTGCATCGAGATGCTGATGTTACTGTAGCTCATGTATTCCTTAGAACGCGTCAGGGTTAGCGATCTGTAATCACTGATACTGTAGTCATGACAGATTGGTTTTCAGTCACATTAATCTGGGTTAAACAGAGTAATAATCAAATGCTGGATATTTTCCAGAACTTTTGTCACTTAACATGTCAAATTTATTTTTGGAAGAACATCTGCTTATAGCCATTCATGTCTGTTTTTATTGCCAGTGTGTCATTTTTCTCTGTACACACACTTTTTTTTTTTTTAAGTGATTTTTAGCTACATTGAAACAAATCCTACAAGAAAGCTAATACTTTTCTAAATGATGGATATGTTTTCACTGTGGATCAGTACTTTAATTAATGAACTCCGATGCAGATTTCATAATGCAATTTATTGTATTTCAGTTGGTAATAAAGTCTGTGAATAGTTAACAGGTCAGCCTTTTTGTTCCCTAATCATAGAAGACATGAAATAACATGAAGAACATGGTCCTTTTTAAAAATATGCATCAATCTTCTGAAATCTATCTTTTCATAACACACTTTTTTATAATGCATTAAGTTTCTTGTTTAAATATTTGGAGAGAATATGACTTTATCAGAGAGAATTCAATATCTTGTCTACTGGACTGTAAAATATATGTATGAAATAAAATTAGTTCCATTGGTCTTCTAGTGTATTAAAGTGCTATCTGAAGTTGTTATCCTGTTTTGGCAAAAAAAAAAAAAAAAGAAAAAAGTTAACTACAGACAGTTGTTTCTAATGATCAGAGATCTATTTTAGTAGTCAACTGAAGGTTTAGTTGTGAGCTTCAGATTTTGTGAACTCCAGATGTTGTGCAGTGTTTTTTTTTTTTTAAGAACAAAAGGAAAAATACAAAAAAACCCCAACCCTGAAGAATATGTACACTGGAACCGTAGTGGTAGTTTTCAGTATTGTAAAGAGATTGTTATATACGAACCTTTTTGCTGTTTATCCTGTATGTAATAAAGTCCTTTCTAGATCCTATGTGAAAAGAAAAGTGAAGCGGCTCTCAATCTTCAGCATGTTTCCTCATCAGCGAAGACTTGTGTAATGTAAATTGTGCCATGTTATTAAAAAATGTGAACTAAACTGCTAGGTGCTTCTTTGTGTGGAGTACCCCATCATTGCTATGGGGAAGAAATACTTTTTCCCAAGAGTGGGGTTTTGTTCAGAAAAAAATAGCTGTTAAAAATGTAAAGGAAATGGCAAGCTTTTATAAGCCATCTAATTAAAATTACTGTAGTAATCAGGAAAAAAGGAACAAAAAGGAGACTAGATCCTTGGCTTGTCCAGATTATTTAAAATATAGTAACACTCTACCTGCATTAGCTTTTAGTTAACTGACCAGTTGGTCTTTCAGCATAGTCCCGTACTTAAGTACGTGGCTGTATGCAAGCCCTTTTGTGAATTTGTGCAGTTCCACACAAGCCAATGGCATTTTACCAGTTTTCATCAGCTAAGAATATTGCTATCGGTTACTAAGAACAATTTGTACATAAATATGTCCAGTTTCTTGCAAATTGTTTAGTTCTTCATAGTACACGCGGTATCCTTTTTGAAAAAAATTAGCTCCTCATGATACATGATTTCCAGGAGGGTTTTTAGTTTAGGGTTTTTTGGGTTTTTTTTTTGTTACAAGCTTGTTGCAAACACTTCAAAGCCTTTATCCAAGTTACTTTGGCAGAGGTGACTCGTGACACTGAAATTTGCTTTCTTGAGCAAAACTTAAGAAATTTTTCTTCTCCCTCAATAACTGTCAGTTGTTTTGGTAAGCAATTAAATGTTTGCAGCCATATATTCAAGTTTGGGTTGGTTTGTGTCTTCAGCCCTGTAGCGCTTCTGTCTGTATTCTACTCTTATTCCCATGTAAATCTGATGAAAGTGAAATTTCCCTGAATTTCAACCATGTAACTAGAGAAAGAATAGCCTTATGTCTTTTTCAAAATCCATTTTTGTGTAAACTGTGCAGAATGTACAATAGCAGCATAATCTGAAAAAAGAGCTTTTTTCTCTTTTTTCTGTAAGGACCCGTATCTTGGTCTTCTGGATACGCATCATTAAAAACCTTCCAAGTTTCTGAAGGAAACCAGTTACAGATGGCTGTAGAAGGATGAAAAACTATTGGAACAAGCTTGCACAGATAACAGTGTGAGGGGCTCCATCAGAGAGGGTCTAATGAGAGCATCATCTTCAAGGCTCATCTCAGAGCATTGTAACAGGAGTCTTAACAGCTTTGTCAGTGTCTTCAGGGGGAAGAAACATGGCATCTGATTGTACAGACTATGATCCTTGTCCTCCCAGGTGCTGAGCATACTCCTCCTGATGGTCCTTAATTCCCAATCAAGCCAATGAACCCTCACTCCCAGAGTCCCAGAAAGCACTGAGGCATTTCACTCCCTTTGAAGTCAATACAATTTAAGTGGATATACGCCTTTGAAGATCTGGGTGTCAGGTCTTCTTGTGAGAGTGGTGATGCTCAGAGGAATATGCCTGAAAGGTATAGTAAGCGATGAAACAAGATTTTTAATGCTTCTAAACTTTTTCAGATGCATTCATTGCTTTTCAAAAGTTTGATATAGGGACGTTAGCTTGCAGGTATAGACAATTTAATCTTTTTAGCAGGGTTTTCCATTCAAGGTATTTGTCATACATCTTCTGTTTTTGAATCAGTAGTATTTAAGAAATGAAGTTTGTTTAAACACCATGCCAAATACCACCTTGTAGGACTGAAATGCATCATAAGGGTATTATTCTGTAGGGGGTGAGAGATTTGGATCATAAAAACCCTGAGCTACTATGCTTACAACACCCAAGACCTTTGTTTTGTGCTTTAAAGCTCCCACCTTCCCGCACTGCAACTAGTTTTCTATTTAGCAGCTTCCTTTCACCAGTTGAGATGCCAACTAAAGCAGTTACAGGAAGTGATTCTTTGAAAGCAGTCATAACATTTGTTCCATGATACAATGTTCATTTTACGCTATGCTTTGTCCCTTCTTTTTTAAGCTTCTATATTGTTGTCTTTGTCATTCCTTACTAAATACCTAGCTCTAACCTGGTTTTCTGCTATTCATACCTTATTGATACTCTCCTGCCTTTTTGCTAGTCATGTTCTCTTTCATGGCATATGATAGCTAAATCCATTATAGGCAGCAACAAACACCACAGAGAAATTTTTCCAAGAGCCATAGACACTGTATATTTTTGTTCCTTTTTACCTTTGCTGTATGAGCTCGTGAAAATTTGTAGTCCTTGCTGGACTGGAAGATAGGCAAATGGAGGTTGGGGAGGATTTTACTGAAAGTATTTTCATTTGCTGTGGCTGTGCCTTGTTAAGTAAATATTTAGCATGATTCTTGATAATTTGAACTCTAACTACTGCTTCACATGTGCAGGTGACCTCTGCTGAAAGCCACCTGGGGCACTGGAACAAGGTAACAGACCGTTGGTTATATTCCATTTACAGAGGAGCTACTTGGCTTACTGCTTCTGTCTCTGGCAAGAAAGAAGAGCGAGCTGTGGTTCAAACAATGACCAAAGACGCAAATTATACAGGGTTTTGTTACTCCCACGGTGACTCAGTTAAGTCTCACCTGGATAAACCAACTTGCTTCTTTGGACTCCAACTACCATCTTTGGAGGCATGCTCATCCATAGCTTCAGAAGGCGATTTGGAGAGGGATCGCAACTTAAATGGTCTGAATTGCCTTTTGAAGGTGACTTAACTCCAGCTTGAGACTAGCCTCTAACTTAGCTGGCTCAGAGAAGTACATGCAAATGATTGCTGGGACTACCTCCTCCCTTGTTGATTTTACAGTCTCATCAGATCTTCCTTCCTTCCTTTGCACTGTAAAGTACCAATCCTAGCCATTCCTTATGTGAAGCTCTTTGGGATGCAGTCTGTCTCTTACTATGTGATCGCACTGTGCTTGGTGTCCTGATTGGGGCAAGTGAGCATTTCTCAGTGCTGCTATAATATAAAAATACCTTTGGTAGTACTAGTGACCAGAGTGAAAGCTGAAGGCCTCAGTGAATTAGCCATGGTAATCACTACAAAAGACTCCAGATTTTTGCTAGCCAAGAAGAAACAAAGCTGCAGGTGAGGGCAGATTCTCTTCTCCCTGTGCCCTGTCTCCATCTGGAGGGACTTAGACTGCTTGTGGCATTGGGCAAGGTGGAAGTTCCCATCTGGCAACGCCTCCAGGTGATTATTGTGGAGTTGGCAGTTTCCAGCATGGTCCCTTTCTGCCAGCTGTGTGTCTGGAGGTGGGGGGAGGACACTTTTTTTTTTTTTCCACAGGTACCTTGCAACTAAAATCGTTTTAGCACAAAGATGTTTCCTGGTCATAAAGAATATCCTCCTCCTCATTTGTGCACCATTTGTCTGCATATAGAAACACATGTATTTATATACATCAAAATGTACACACAACATCAGGAGCAGTATCACAGGCATAAAGCTCTATATAGCAAAGAGCAGAGGATGAAATCATGATGGCACCCTACAATCTCATGCGTCCTTTTTGCTGGTTTCTGCTGAGGCCTTTCCTGTAGATTGCAATCATTGCATTTGATGTTTCCTCAGACTTCACTATACCATTATCCCCATTTTATAAATGGGAAAGGTGCAGCTGGGAATACAAAACTCCATCTCACCAATATAATACCAGCCATCTACTGCCTGAGTCATCCCAGGAGTCACCCAGGGGAACTAGGTTACTGCCTTAGTCACCATGAGAACAAAAAAAACTCCTGAATTGTGTAAATTGCAGAGTCAGTGGTGGTAAGAGATGAGGAATTTCTGTGTTGCTGTTTTATCTTTAGAAAGCATTTTTAACCCTAACCCATGTTAACAACTTCCTGAGGTCCTAGATTTGCTAAAATTATCTCCATGAAAGAATGGGTTTACTTATTTATTGATAGTTCAAGTACCTCAACTACTGACCTGAGTTGATAAGGCCTGTGGTCATTCTGCTTAGTGAGGGTAGATATGCTGTATTTTGCCACCTAGTGTGGCTTGTTTAATTGTTACAGTGTTGAAATTCACTCAGACTGTAGCATTTTTCTTGGTTGGATTTATGATATGTTTCTTTACTGAAAAACTTGCATTTAGCCCTAGGAACCTAGCCATACACTCCCAGTCCAATCATGTTTGTTTCAAGACAAGAAAATAATTAAGCGAGAACTTAATCAACTGATTAAACAGAGACTTTACCTATCAAATATACAATACTACTGTATGTTGATGACATGCATCTTCTGCTTTGCATCTTCAAAGCCCTTAACTAGTTTCCACTGAATCACTGGTGGGTTGGTTGGGGTTTTTTTTGATGCAGCAGAGATTGCATTAGCATCAAAAGCTTGGAAACTAGAATTTTTTTTTTTTTCTTTTAAAGACAACTGAAAATGTAGCCCAAATTTCCTGGGATTTTTTCAGTAGTCCCTGTTTTTTAAGGCCCTCGGTGTATCTGGGGCAAACATGATTCATCTGGAGGTCATTTGATTAAAAAAAAAAAAAAAAACAAAAAACCTCTAAAACAGCCACCAGCTACTTGCCCTCCAAAAGGAAAGTTTTGTCTCAGTTAATACTAGAATGGACAAGTAGAGCTGAATTTATTTTAGCCTGTTAGAAAAGGCTGTCGTTCTTCCGAGATACCACAAGAGGGTAGTTAAAGAGAGACTGAAATACGTGTAGGCTGATGGAATGGCTATGCTGTTTCGTGCAAGGTGAATGTAGCTGTAAATTATTTTTATGAGAGTCTGATCTGTGAGGAGCTCTCCTGTTGCCCTGCATAAATGACAGAAATCTCAATGGTGCTGTGGCAGGCAGTGATCAGGTGGACTAAGGAGTGACCTTGCTTTATTGCATTTAATAAGAGGGACTAGAAGTGGTCCATACCCAGACCATTCAGCTAGATAAAGGCAATCATATCTTGGAGAGTTATGCTTGCATTGCATGGTGCTACAGTCTAGCAGCAAAGCACATTGCTTATGTTACGGGAATAAAAGATGCTTCTCTATAGCATATAGTATGTACAATATGAGTTAGTGTATGTCAGCTCCTCAAAGCCTCAGCCTTTAGTGAGGACAGTAGTCTGTTTTTTCCATTACCTGGCTTTTGAAAGACTTAGCCAAGGACTAAGCAAGAGAATTGCTTCATTTGGAGATGGGGAAAAAATTAATGCCAAATTTTCTAAGGACATAAATTTAAATGGTTTATTTAAAATCATCAGATCTGTCTGCTTCACATCAGCAGAAAACTTTGCCCCAGTTTTTCTTTTTCTACCCTAGTCACCTTTGCCACATCAGCGGAGAGCTAACATTTCCCTGATGCTGTAAAAGCCCTCCTGATGCTCACGAGGGGCTGCCTGCCTCAAGGGGCATTTCCTTGAGCGGGGCCTGAGGAGCAGGCAGCAAGCCATGGCCCCACATGGCCCTAGCTGCTTTTTGACCAGGCTGAGGGCCAAAGCGGGCCTGGTGGAGCCTTCATCTCCCTTCCCACTAGAAGGCCAGGCCCCACACCTGCCTGGCCCCAAGACAAGCCACAGCAAGCACCTGGAAATTGGTTTGTCCCCATGGGCATGGCCTGGCCAGAGTCTGACCAGGACCCAGTCCCCTCAGAAAGGGTGGCAGCCCTGCACGCACTCTGATCCCAGGGCCCCCATGGGGTCAGCCCCCCCAGGCCTGCTGGTCTGACTGGGGACAACGGCACTCTGCTTTGAACGGGGTGGCCCTACCTCCTCACAGCCAAAATCCAGGTGCCCAGTTCTGCTCACCTGAGAGTCACAAAAGCAGTTTTTATGAAGCCAAGCAGCGAGGTGGCTCAATGGCAGTGGGGTGGAGTGCAGTGTTGAGGAGATGGAGGCTTGCACCAGCCAGAGTTTGACAGGGCCAACAGCCCTGACGAACATGTATCATTCACCTTGCAGCATTATCATTTGGTGGTTTGTTGTCAGTGGAGTCATGCTATGATAGTCATTACAGTTTTAAATGACTCATTTTCCACTTAACTGTATTATTGTGGCTTACAGAGCATCTGGAGCTTTGCAGCAGTAAATACATCACTGAATACTACAGCAATATACTAATCTATTTCTTTGAAGCATCTATTTAGCAAAACACAGTTGAGGCGGGCAGGTGTGTCTGTGCTTGCACCTCCTGGCCCAGCTCACTGCTCACGAGGCATCTGTTCTGCTGGTACCACACCATGATGGGGCGTGGGGCAGAAGCGTGTCCGGCCAGTGACATGCTTGCAGAAGCTGATTGATTGTCTTTAGTATGACTTCATGCTGCCTGAAGTTGGCATCTTTTTGTAAGAAAATGTGTCAGATGCACACGAGAGACCCTGTGTTGGTGCTGAGGCAGCCAGACCCATGAGGTGGTGTCCCGGGGAATGACGTGGGTCTGCTCTGACAAGCCCGTCCTGACTGGACCTCTCTAGACTCCTTTTATTCGGGCCCCGCCCCCGTTTTGAGCCCTTTTGTTTGTGCAGGCACGGCCGGGAATCGAGCTGCAGAGGGCAGTG
The DNA here is from genome assembly GCA_013401315.1 of Balaeniceps rex. Lineage (NCBI taxonomy): Eukaryota > Metazoa > Chordata > Aves > Pelecaniformes > Balaenicipitidae > Balaeniceps > Balaeniceps rex. The sequence continues at coordinate 244,427 of VYZW01028531.1, forward strand.
TGGGAGAGAGAAACCCGAGCCAAGATGGCGGCCGCGCTGCTGGGCCGCGGGCGCGTTCAGACACTAGAGGGAGACGCAGTCCCAGCCTGGCGGGCTGCGACTGGGAGCAGCGCACAGCCACGGCCGAAGCCCTAAAGATTGACTTTTTTGGGCTGTCTGTTTGGGGTTTTTTTAAACCCTCAAACGGATCCTGCCTGCTGGGAGCTCTTGTGCCGGGCCGCAGAGAGGCGGCAGCCAGTGCCCCTCAGGCGACCGTGCCTCTCGCTTTCCACAAATCTCATTAGTCCCTGCGTCTGATTTTAGACCTGCAAGCTGTTAGGATAAGAAAAGTCTAGGTTGGGAGTTATTTTGATAAAGGCGTTGTGAGAAATATCTTGAAGAATGCGGCAAGTTGAAGTAAAGGCTGGGAAAAAATGCACTAGGTGGAAGTATATGCGTCGCCTGTGGTAATGGAAAAATGAAGCAGGAAAAGGTGCAGGTAGGATAGACGGACCTTTTACAATGTCTTTATTTAATTGTCATCAAAAGAGGCAGTAAACGCCTTTCTTTTTCTGCCAGCACCTCTGAACGTTGTTCCTCGTGTTTGGGGCCCTGGCGCACTCAGCCCTCCGAAGGACAAAATGGAGGACGGTGGCAAGCTTGAGTGGGAAAAGTTTTTTTTCAAATACCATCCTGGCAAGTCCTCGCCAGCTGAGGCAGCATATCGGGATGGCCAGACAGCAGAACAATGGGTGCCAGACAGCTTGTCTTTAGTGGTCACTCCATTTCTGTACCAGGATGGGCTGTATCCTCCACCTTGGGTGTAAGAAGTAGGACCTCCAGAAGAGTTTTGAACTGGAAATTATGTGCACCCCAGCATCATATATGTTTAATGTGATAGCGGGACTCATGAGCTTTGGTAACATGGAGATACAGCCAGACTATGTAGAATTATAGGTGAAATTTGTTCTCGCTCCAGTTGTGTGGAGGCAAGTCAAGTATGTATTGTTCTGTAGTGTGTTTCTTCAGAAGATTGCGTGTTCTAAATTTGTATTTCAAAATGAAGGACTAGAGTCTTCAGGTTTGATTTCTGTTCTAGCCTTCTGTGGAGTCTTAAGAAAGTCATATAGAGAATCTGTGCCTCTGTTTCTTTGTGATAAGACTCTCCCCCCACCCTTTCCTTCTGTAAAGAACTTTTAGATCTATTATTAGAAATTCTATATGAGAGGTTTCATTGTGGTGGGCTTTTTTCCCCCAGTTATATTTTCTAATACCCATGCGCAATGGAGTAAGTCTGTTCTGGCAGATTATTTAGTTTTATCTTTAGGTTGACTTGAATTTGGAGGGATTACAGTCAAAGTGGGCACCAGATTTTAAGACTTATTCTGTAATGACTGCAATAGCTTTATATTGCTGCTAATTCTAAGCTTTATATTGCTGCTAATTCTAAACTCCATTTATTTGGAGTCAAGTGAACTTGATCCCTGTCTCCACAGCTTTGACTTAGTAATCTTTGCTCTGAATGGCACCAAGACTGCTTGATAAAACAGAGAACAGTCTATCTCCAGTAAATCTAGCATAGAGTAGTTAGATCGTTCTCTAATTGACCATTAACATGAGTTTCCGTGAAATTCTGGTATCTAGACTACTGTGGGATCAAACTGGACCTTTGACAACTTTAGTTCTACCCAAATGTGCAGGACTGAATTTGCCTGTCACTGAAGGGCTAAATCATGAATGTCCTTGACTTTCACTTCCAAAATACCTTGCAAAATGCCTGCAGCGTTTTGGTGTGTGTGCTAAGCACTTTGCTAAACCTGGGAATCCAACTGAAAAATAAGAAGACAGCTCTGCAACACTACGCTTGTCGGTGATTCATGCTTTTGATTTTTATTTTAGACACATCCCATCAGTGAAATTGCAGTGGAAGACTATCATATTGCGTGCTTAACTCATCAAGACAGGAAAAAGACCCTCAGAAATACATGTATTGGGGGACAAAAGACAAAATATGATGGTTAAATATAAGATTGTAGGATTTTCTTTTATATAGAATACTAGATTTGAGTTTTGGCTTTTATAAAGGAAGATGGGTTTCCTGTTATCTTCTCTTTTTGGCATGTGGTTGTCTTCAGGAAATTCTGACAAATTCTTTGAATGGCTTACGTATTGGCAAATATGGAGTTAGTAGCCTGTAAAAATATCAGATGGGTATAAAAACAGTGCTTTAACATTAGCCTGGGAGAGGATGTTTTATGAGGATATTTATGCTTTTGAGGAAGGGACAGAGGATTGTCTAACGGGGAGATGAACAGGGAGTCTAAAAGGAAATGAATGGAAATGATTTGTACATAATAGAATACTTGGTTCCAAAATAAAATGGGGTTTATGTGAATTTCTGAACCTGCAAGTGGCGCAAAGACAGGTTAAAGGGCTGATGATACTTGTGAATCTTTTCTTCCTGTAGGTAGCTAAAGACCTGTTGAAGATAATAATAAACTCTTTCGCTGCTGAGCATCAGAGAAATCCCAGGAGTTCCTGAATTTGCCACAGGTATGAAAAAATTATTAGAGATGTTACTGGAAAAGTTATGGCAAAAATACCTATTTGGATTCACTCAGTAAAGCTGTTGCATTTTTATTCCAAAGGGAACAGGCTATCTGGCAATGGCACCAGTTTGGGATTGTGGAGCACTGTATTGTCTTTTCAGTTCAGTCAGACTTGCAGGCTTACATAGTTTACCCAATATCAAAATAAGCTCAATTTTCCAAACTTCTCCATGTATATTATACATTGTATTTTATCTCCATCCTGTGGATCTATGAAAACAATAAACAAGAAAAGTCACTCTTCTGGGTGGAGAACAAAACTCTCCGGATAACTTCAAAAGACAAAACAGGAAATGTAATTTTGAAATGTTCTACCCAAAATGAAGTAATGGTTTCTAAAGCCCCAGTGCAGCCATGGTCTGAGATTGTTTGCCAACAGAGCAAACAGAAAGCTGGACCATACCAGCTTCAGGAAGCAGATTTCAGCTCTCTGTGAATTCCAGTTTTGCTGTGCATATTCCAGAGAAAGATGAGTTTCTCAGGGCTGCTAAGTCAAGAACTGTGTCTTTGCAGTAACCAGACTTTCAAGTTCCTGAAATATTGACACGTATCAGTCCAGAGGAACCCAAAGCAGTTGCTAATGAAGATATTTTCCTTTGAAATCTGACCAAAGGCTCGCTTCTCATATTTTCCCTGAGAGATGCACAGACTACAAATTTGAAAGTACTGCCAACTTCGGTAGACATGAGTTTCCTAAGGATAGTGATCCCATAGCAGTTAAACCAAAAGCCCCTTCAGGTAATTCATATGTCTGCTCTGCCTGTGATGTTGTAGAATCCCGGTAGCCTACTAGGAGAATATATGGGGAAACTTGCCCCTGTTGTTGGAAGCTAGTACGTTTCCAGGAAGCATTTTCATTTTGTTTCATTGCCTTTTTCCAGTGTTTTACTGGAAAATTTTCAGCAGCTCTAGTTCTGCCTTGTGTGCTTAGGTGGCAAACACCTCAGGGCACGGCCTAGCACACTGAATGTGTGCATATGGTACTGCACCCTGTTTGCAGCTGAGTTTTAATGCCTAAAGGCCACCACAAAGCTTGAAATACTCAGTGAGACTTGTATGCTTGGCCAAGGCATGTCTTCCACCACGTCACAGATTACACATCATATCTAGCTGAAAGGGCTTTGATACTTTGCTTAGGACCTCACACAGCTGCAGAAATAAGACGTGGAGGGGAATTGCTGTCTACTGCAGCAGGAGGGTGCCTCACCTCAAAGCAGCTGAGCATGTTGTTCCATGATGACTTCAGCTGTTCCCTATGGGACTATTTGCCTGTTTAGATTTGCTTAGTCTTGGATCCGAGTCACCTGTGCTAGACTCTGTGTAATGCAGGAAAAGATGGCTCACTAACCAGGTATGAAACAACCAAGACTATGCTAAGAGAAGGATACAGCTTTGCCTTAGCAGGATGGGCTTTGGTGCCAGAGTGTTTTCAGTAGTTCAAGTGTTGCCCAGCTTTTTCAGGCAGTAAAGGAGCACTTTAAGGTGGAATTTGGTGGATGCTCAAATCAGTTGCTTTGCTTACCTTTCAGGTGAGCTTCTCCCACAGGTGGGAGGTGATAGTATGGGAGAAAGTATGCAGGTGTTTGCTCATAGGCTACAGCTGCAGCTAAAGCTTGGACGAAGAGAAGGGCTAGAAGGTTTGCTCTGTTACTTCTCTTACTTCAGTCATCCTAAACCAGGTCACGGTACAAGTTGAATAAACTTAGCGTCTCATTGAACTATAGAGAATAGTTGAAGACTTGCCGTTACACATTGAAGACAGAACTCTCTCCATCTTGTGGAGAGTGTTTTTATTCCCAGGAGTCTTGGTAGGTCTTGGGTTTTGCTGATATCTTGTAGTATGTGTTGGGCTGATTGTCTAATGATCAAAATGGCCCTTGTTTGTTTAGTATCTCTGCATCTCGCAGACTTAAATGATTTTTGGTTGTTTGGTTGTTTTCTTTTTTTCCTTTGTCATGTTTCTAAGAGGAATTTTAGAAACAGGGAACCCAGTAAAAGAAAAATGGAGGTCAAGACTGCATGGAGCTGGTAAAGGAGGAGGGGATGAGACCTCAGCTGTGGTTTCCCAAGTTGGTTCTTTTCACCAGCTTGGTAGGCATCATTAGCAGTGGTGTTATTCTGGAGACCAAGTAGCCAGATGAATCATGAGTTAGGAAGGAGAGGAGGGGTGCAGAATAATGTGTAAAGCCCCAGAGGTTGTTACTTCAAACCACGAATGACTTTTGTTTTCAAGGAATTCATTCCTACTAGTGCTCAGGCTGCTCTTTACACGAACAAAAGACTTACCTCTTCTGGGTTGCAATGTAGCATTTTTTGCCTGCCCTAAATTCAGTTAATTTTAACTTAATCGCTCTGTATTTTTTAATGTTTCTGTGAGACTACCATGTTGCTGTCTCAGCAGTAATAGTGAGAAGTTGAAAGAAGTTAATCGTGCTGTGTAGCTCAATGCCTTATGGTTTATTATTAAGAATAAAGACAAGCACTCCACTATTTTATCTCTAATGTGCAGTTAACTTAATTCCTAATCCTCTAAAGAGATGGTGTTCTTCCTAACGGTTTGGCTTCTGCCTTGCTTTCAAACTGCACATGAAACTTAAAAGCTGAAATGCTCAGCACTGAGAAAATTTTAATAAAAGCGTGCATAAGTCAGTCTTCCTTAGCTTCTCCTTAAACATTCAGGGAGGGAAGTTTTCCTTTTACTGGAGTGCCTAGTTGAAATTAATGCTTAGCAGGCTGCGTTTCTGTTCCTCTTGTGCGTATAATGGCCATTGACTCATGGTGCAGTGTAAACAGATACCCACGGACTGATACACTGTTAACTTAGTTCTCTGCTTGAAATGTTGGTAACTGTCTGCAATACCTATTCCTCCTCGGCTGCAAGTTCTTTTCTTAGCCTGGCCACCGCCTCCTCCCCGTTATTTTCATAGTTCCTTGCTAGATCTAACTCTTTGAGAATTCACTGAGGACATGTGGGCTGCGGTACAAGTTAATAAGCTTCTGCAAGCAGCTAGATCTTCACAATGATAAGTTTTCTTTCTTTTCAGTTTATTGCAGTACAGTGGTGTTTAGCAAACAGCTTAACAAGCTTCATCTGCAGAATTTTGGGATTGTTGTTTTCACTTGTGGGAAAACTTGCACTTTCGTCCCTGTTCACTGTCTGTCTGGGATACAAGCTCCAAAAGTGCCGAGACAACATCTGTGCTCAGGCTAAGTTTTCAAACTGCGCATAGTCACCAAAACCCCATTGGTTTAGAATTTTTTTTTTCATTGCCCCTCTTTTTTGGGTATGTTAATTTTAGCCTCTTGCAGTCTTCCTGTTTCACTAGTATCCCCCACATTCATCTTACTCCACTCAACTAATTGGATTAACACGCTTACTGTATTTATCGTACAGTATTGATTTGATAATAGCAATCTTTCACTCTTGACTGTAATCTCATATTTTCTCTGGCTTCAAAACAGCCTTAATAAATGCCCCTCCTCCCCCACCTTTGCACTTAGACTTCGTATAAAATCACAACAGTGATTAAAAGCCCTGAAGCTAATCATGCTCTGCCCTGCAGGCCCAGTGTGCCTTACTGACTTCATAAGCACTGAAGGCTAAGGTGAAGATGTTGGCTAATGCTCCCACATCTCTTAATAGCTGCTCGATGCTGACATAAATGACCTCTCAGAATCAGACGCTTGTGTTTTTGTAAGTGGTTAGTCACTTGGGTGCTTAGCTTTGGTACCTTTGGGGGAGGTTAAATACCTCAAATATTAGCTTGCCTGTGCTTACTCTTCAATGGTCAAACTTCTGGCAAGAGCTCAACATCCAAATTCCCTGGTGACCTGTGAAAATCTCTGCCTAAGTGTCTAAAGCATATAAATCTTAAGCTTTCCTAGAGTCAAGAGATGTTTGCAATGAGGCAAATTCTGATTCACTGAAATTATCAGCAGCTTTCCAGAAACTGTGACAAAATGGAACCTGTGTTGATCCTCTCTGTAAAGAAGGTCTTTTGTTGTTTGACAGTCAGATATGCAAGTTCAAGTACGTATGGATTCTGCAGAGTTTTCAGCTTCATGTGCATCTTTATTTTGATTCCTGAAAAAGCATGCTCATTATGTAGACTGCATTCTCTAAAAGCCTGAAATTGTGCGCTGGGCTGGACAGTGGTGTTCCCCAGCTTCTCTTCAAATGAGCTGAGGCTTCCTCCTACCTAACCTGCCTTTGCTTGGCTTTGTGTGGCTCTGAATGTGTGTAAGACTTCATCCATCCTGCCCCAGCTGAAGCCTTGTGCACTGCAGGGGGAAGAGGGCGTCCAAGGCTGATCCTTTGCAAGGAGCTACTTGCACTTGGGATCCTGGCAGTTCTTCTGTCTCCTCCAAAAATAGTACTGCAATAATGACTTATTTTGGCACAGGGAAAATGGGAAGCAAAATGGTCTGCCTGCCCCTTTTTGCTGTTGATCCAGCATTTTGGAAATGGGGCTTGCCCCCACTCAAACTGGCTGTACAAGCCAGAGCAGAGGCTGATGTGCTCACACACGGAGTACAGTCTCTAGGTGTAGGCAGTTTCGTTTTCTGTCTCACTCTGCAGTTGTCACAGAGTCTTAAAGAATATTTTCATTATACTATGGCAGTTGTAAGACACTTCCTTGGTTTGACAGCTTCTCTGCCAGCTCACTACTCTCATCACGTGGATGAATTTCCCTTTCACATTCAATATCAACATTTCACTTTTCTGAAATCCAAAGCTGTAGCGTAAGCGAGGAGAGGACAACCATCAGAAAGTAACAGGCTGTAAACACAAGGGGTGTGTGGATGCTGTCACAGGGATACCAAGGGAAGATGGGATTGTGAGGGGATTTTTTTTTTTGTGTGTTATTTGACATTACGTTGACTTCAATTTTAGTTCATTCCTTAAAGAAATCCTCCTGAGGCTAAAATCACAACCCAGGACAGCAAACATGTTGTGGTATTTTGCTGTCTTTTGCTTGTGTTGGTGGGGAGTCAGGGCCTCCAAAACTCCCTGGAGACTGTGTCGGGGAGGTTATTTAAAAAAAAAAAAAAACAAAAACAAAAAAAAAACACCAACCTGGGGTCTGTTCTGTTCTTGCCCCTCTCAGAGACTGGACAGTGCTGTACCTCCTGTAGGAAAAGAAACAGAGGCAAAGTAATCTCTATAGAGACAGTTGCACATTTGAGGTTTTTCATCCTCATCTTCTAAAGCTTGTCTTGGGCCAACCTCTCTGTTGTTGTAAGATGTGACGTATTCAGTGCCAGACTCAGCAGGGTGGTGAGTTCTGGGTTAGGGCACTGGCTTTGGGTTGTGCTAGGCTTGCTTGCTACTTTATGCTCCCTTGCAGCCTTTTGCATCCATGAAGCTAATGCCAGACAGTGCTTCATCTTGAAAGCTTAGTGTTTTATTTCCTTTACTTTGCATCTAGTAGATGGACATCTGATCAGTGCTCTGAGGTGCTGCCATAAGTCGCTTTCATGGCAGCTTCGAGAAAGGAAACCTTCATGATGCTTTTCTGTTAGAAAAGTGTTCCTTGGGTAAAAGTAACTCCTATCTCCAACACCTCTTCCAGCTTCTTTCCAACTCTCATGTAGGCTGCAAAAAAGTTTTAGCAGTCATGTTGTTGTTTTTCCTCCTCTAAAGCATTTTCCAGATTCACTCCTACCACCTCCCTTTCCCCAAGGTCTCACTTCCCTGGGAGCCCTGTGAAATACTTGACACAGCCACAGTGTAGGAAGGAATAGAAAGGAAGGAGGGCAGTGGGACAGGGCTGGGAGTGCTCGCAGCAGCAGCAGCAGCCTAAGCCCTGTCCCACCTCCTTCCTCCAACCCGTGCAATTGGAGGTCATATGTGTGCATTTGGGGCTAGTTTCAACCCAGGGCTGTGGAGCCGGGATCTGGGTGGCCCAGGTTTGCTAGTGGGATTTTGGGGGTGATTGCTGAGGATTTTGATGCAGCCTGGAGGTCACAGGTTGGTAAACAAAGTCCTCCTGCATCTAGAGGGCTGGAGCTGTGCCTTAGGGGACAGGAGTTGCCAAAGCAGTGAGTGCAGGGAAGCCATGTTGCAAATGGAGGAACAAGATTTGGGGAGCTATGCATGGCTTGAGGCAGAGTCTGAATGGCGTTGAGCTGAATGGTGCAAGACCTGGCTTTCTTGGAGCGTTGGTGCAAGTATTTAGGAAGATACCGTGTTTGGAAGAGTCTGGAGCTTGTGGATGGGGCTTAGGACAGGCCTGAGAAAGGCAGGGAGAGGGTGCCCTCTGTCTATTACCACAAAAAAGGGCTAATCCCTAATGCTTGGAAAACTGATTTTCATCTGAAGTGAGTGTGAATGCTGCGTTTCTGATTTGATCGTGTTTGCTCTCTGACTTCAGCTTTGTTGCCATGTGGGGCAACATGCCCAGTGGGGCAGGAGAGCAGCGGCCTCTGTTAGAGTTGTTGGGAGTGATAGGTTTTGAGTGTATAGTGTAGCTTGACCTTTAATAAAACTGCTTCCTTTTGGGCTGGAAAGAAAGCAAATATTAACTGCTGCCTCAACTGCTTAAGCATGTCTGAACTTCATTTTGCAACATCTCATTTCATGTCCTGTATACTCTTACATGGTGTCAGTACTGCTGTCATCCTCTGGTGCTGGATTGTTGAAATTGTTAGCAGTGGAGTTACTTTAATGCTGAAAAGCAAAGTGTCAAACTACTGCAGTGCAACACAAATGACAAATGGCTTTTACCAGAACAGCCTTTTAAAATTGAAGCTAAAAGACTGTGGGCCTTCACTTTTGGATGTGCGGGGACATATGACATTAGCACTAGTTGTATTTAGGTATTTGTGTGGTGTTACTAGTGTAACAGCAGATGAAACCATTTTGTCTTAGGAAATCTCATGTTTTCTGTGGTGTACTCTACAATGATCCAAGTCTGAGGAAATGGGTTAGTCAAAACAATAAACCCCTGGTTTTAGGATGTCTTTTTGATTCAAGTTTTCTGAGGAGCTCTAGCTCCCACGTCAGAGTAAGGTTACAAAGGAGGAGGATATGCCATTGCTGCCACTTTGCCATTAAAGCACCTGTGTGGCCCTTGTTTGCCATTGACCACAACTGTAACCTATAGAGCTCTGCTTGGAAACAATCCTACTGCGAGCAGCTTTTGATGCCCAGAGCTGATTCTCAAATTGTGCATTTCACTGTTTCCTATTCCACGATCATGCCTGAGTTGTCTTTCTGTATTTGATCCACTGAATGTTTCTCTTCTGTTTTTTGCTAGTTTGTCTGTTGCTTTTCTAGTATATGCTTCAGAGACTGGGTGGAAATAGCTAGACTGCTGAGAATGAGTGGGGAGGGAGAAATATAGCAGAAAAATTGCTAGTTGTATGTGCTCAACCTTGGCCATTCCTTGACAAAATAAGCCTTTTCCCTTCTTTCCTTTGTGATAATTTATCTCTGACTGAAGTTTTAGTTGTATTAACAAAGAAATAAATTTACTGCTCAGAGAAAAGGATTACTTGTTACTCTAACTGGCTAATTCCTCACACTTCTTTTAACAAACAGTGCAGTAGATGATAGCATGCAATTTTTGGGAGGCCCAGCCCGGGGCCGCGGCTAGCTCAGGAACTGTGAACAAATGTTTATCCAATCTGTGTCTCCAAACAGCAGTGCAAGGCTCATGAAATGGGAGTATAGCTGCTTTGGGGCAAGGCTTAAAAGGAGCGGCTGAGGTCCCTGGGTTTGTTCAGCTTGGAGAAGAGAAGGCTGAGGGAGGACCTCGTTGCAGCCTACAACATCCTCAAGGTGGGCAGCGGAGGGGGAGGTGCTGATCTTCTCTCTCTGGTGACCAGCGATAGGACACGAGGAAATGGAGTGAAGCTGCGTCAGGGGAAGTTCAGATTGGACATCAGGAAAAGGCTCTTCACTGAGAGGGTGGTCAGTCACTGGAACAGGCTCCCCAGGGAAGTGGTCATGGCACCAAGCCCATTGGAGTTCAAGGAGCATCTGGACGATGCTCTTAGTCATATGGTTTAGTTTTAGGTAGTCCTGTGAGGAGCAGGGAGTTGGACTCGATGATCCTCGTGGGTCCCTTCCAACTTGAGATATTCTGTGATTCTATAAGATACCATTCTTTTGTTTTATGGAGTAAATACTTTGCAAGGCAAGCAAGCACATCAAACCAGCTCAGTCGGCTCCCTGCATCCAATGAATGTACTTTTGGGTGGAAATATCAGTCAAGTGTTTCTGAATTGTGTGCAAGCAGGCTTGTTATGGCCTGGCAACATTCATATCACTGGACGAAAAAAGTCTCTGCTAAACGGCATTGTTTTGTAGTGGATAACTTTGTTTTAAAAAACTGAGCTTGCAAATTAGGTTTTGCAGCTTCTCTAGAGTTTAAGTCATGCTTGGCAAGTACCTCAGAGGCATGGACATCCTCTGGTATAATTTAGCATTGTCCATGACGGTTGAGTATTACTTCATCTCAGAGCAGCGGAAAAGCAGAGAGCCTTTTGTAGTGTTTAATCAGGGGGTTGGTGTTAAGAGCCAGATTATGATAAAAGTGGGGAAACCTTGTATAAGTTGAAGTGTCTAGTTGTGCAAAAATAACAGCTAACAGGTGGCTAGTACTAACCAGGCAAATAGGAGTAAGTTATGATTTGGATGCTGAGCTGTTGCCTTGTTGAAGATATCCAGCAATTTAATAAGCTCCAGGAACACAACAAATTCCTAAGGGCCCAGTCCTGCAATGCACTCTGCAAATGGACTTAATTGAATTGTAATGAGGCTAGTTACGGACAACTGTTCCACTTACATGCAGCTCATTGCAGGATTACGTTCAAACTCATGAGTGCAACATATGTTAGAGCATTACTTTAAAAATAAAATTTTCAAGTTCTCAGAAGGCTGTCTAAACACCTTATTTATGCTTTTAACTTCACATAAGACTTGAAACACACCTTCCTGCAAATGGGCAGCTGATGAGCTGCTGAACTCAACCTGCAGTGAGAACAGTTGAAATGTTTCCAGTGAACCCTGTAAGTTGATCATGTTGTGATCTGGCACATAAGTGCTCCTGTTGAGAAATTACATGTCAGTCTTTAACTAAATATGACCTGAGAAGGAGTTTCCATGAGGAACAGTTTGAGGTCAGCTTCTGGTCTTCAAAAGCTATAAAGCCAATTGAATACTGAAAGTGGTGTCACAATCTGTGCTCCTGTTATAAGTGAGTGATTTTATTAATAAAAAGTAATATGTTCTTACATCCTTAAATATTAATAGCCAAATTTCTGAGTGTAAAAGAGAACATTCTGAACAAGATCTTTGTTTTTCTTTCTTTCTTTCTTTTTCATTTCTGGCAGTGTTTACACATTGACAGTTTAAAAGAACAGCAAATACCTTCAAATGTTTATTTAGAAATAAAATTGGCTATAGGGCTGACTAATACTGCTGAGGATTGGGATCCAATTATGTGACATATCAAAGGAGGCTGGCAAGCGCAATTGCCTGAATGGGATCTTGTAGGGAAGATTTGGTGCTGCAGTGATAACTAGTGCCATACAATACAGTCTTCATCCTGAGATGCTTCCTCTGAAGGTGAGAGAATCATGTTTTAGTAAAATGCATGACTTCATTTCATCATGAGTGGAAAGTAGGCAAAGTTTGAGGCTTCTATATTAAGAGCGAGTTGAAGTCATTTAAACTGCATCCCGCATATCAAGTTCTTTTCTCCACGCTGTAGGCACAGTACTTGTCCAATTCTATTTAACTTGCCCTCAGGCTTACGTATAAATCTCTGCTGAAATATAATACTATAATTACTGTCTAACTATTTTTAAATAGGTAAAAATGACCTATCAATACGTAATAAACAGAGATAACGAAATATTTTATTCATGTTTTCTGAAAGCTTCAATTATTTCTATTTGGATATCAATTAGAGTTTGCTTTTAAACAGAATTCAGAGTAGTAGCATTCAATTCACTTACTCTAAATTAGATGGCAGTATGTTTCACTTAATATAAATTGTGTGTGATTACTTACAATCAGTTTAAATCAATAAGTTTGTGATGGATTTTTATCCTGTGCTGTGGTTTCTCAGTAATAAATCCCTTGTTTAGTCCAGAAGGCATTGCTTCTTTTGGCAGCTTTCCATGCATTTCAGTAATAAGTATTGGATAGGCACAGTTTCAGCAAATCAGCATTTAAGAAAAAAAAAAAAAAGTCCCTATAGAGGATAAACGCATTAAAAAAATCAATTTAACTCAACTAGTCCCAATTCAAATGAATAGAATACTCAGCCTTGAGAATCTTAGAGTCTGGTCCTTGTAGCAGAAACTTGTGCATATCCTGGCCTAATAATTTAAAGGCGGGGCATCAGAATGTGGTCTGTAATTCAAGGGTTGGAAGCTTTGTTACAAAATCCGTGGAGGATAGGTGCAGAATATTATTTTCACGTTTGATTGATTGAACTGAGTCACGAGCTGGCTTAACTTGTTCCTGAGGTTGTGCCACCTATTTGCAGAAACCATTGTCTTTACCCCAGAAGAGAAGTCTCCTATGAACTAGAGGAGGAGTTGCTCTGGAGAAATTGCATAGTGGTCACAGTGCATAATAAAAGATATCCTAGCTGCAAAACTGTTTGGGTTTTAACAGGAGTAGGGAAAAGAGCCCCAAGAGGTGATGGCAAGGAGCAGGCACTTATGGATGGTGACATCCTGGATTTTGTCAATTGCCTTGAAGTATGGCTTGCTGGTGAGATGGGTAGGAAAGTTGTTTGTGAGTTGCTTGAAGATGAAGGAAAATGTGGGCTCTAGGGATGACGGGGCACAGTGGAAGCCAACCTGGCTATGGCACTGCACTGGTATGAATGGCAGCCTCTAGCCCCACTTACTGCTGAAGCTCCTGGCATAAAATCTGTTGGTCTAAAGCATCTACTCTACTTCATCACATGGGGATGGCTATAGTAATTAATTGAAACAGAGTGGAGAAGTCCATTTTCATCTTCCTGAATGGAAAGCTGCTTCTAGGCCAGGAAGCTGTTCCCTATCTCTCATGTGAGCTCTATTCTCCAACTCATTTATGCTATAGTGTGAGTATACGTATGTTCAGTCTTTCTCCCATTTCACACTTGAGCTCCTGGTTATAAAAGGCACACACTAGCGCAGTGTTGCTTCCCAAGACTGAGCAGACTTCACGAAGGAATTCTTAAAAGAAATAAGGCATGGCAATGAATCGGTGAAATCCTGAGCTTCAAAGACCACCAAAAAAGTCAGGGAGTGCCAAGTATTGCTAGGTCTGGCAGTGGGGAGGCAGCGCGAGAGCAACGTAGCAAAGGGTCTGTAGGAAGAGAGCATAAAACAAGCATTTGTTTTGGTACAAGCAGGGTAGGTTAGGGATAATGTGCATAAATCACTGAACTTTAATGCAAGCACCAGGGTTGAAGATATGTACTATCACTTGCTGGATGCTCTGTTTCCTTGAATAAATTGGTCCATTTTTTCATTCTTCGCTGGAGCACTTGGGTTGTTTAGGAAGCAGGTGGCAATCGTGAAGCTCCTGCACCCAGAAGGGTGGTAAAGGGACATTTAACAGCATGGGTTGCTCTTTGTTTTTAAAGGATCTGCAGATCTGCTGGCCGTCTTGGCAAGAAATAGCAGCTGTTTGTGACTCTCTCGCTTCAGCAGAACGAGGTGTACTGGCTTGGGTGTTCTGGGCCTTCATCTGCTTTCCCTGGAATGGCGCAGAGGTGCTTAGTGTTTGTTAATAGACTAACCTGCAACCTCTGCATATGTGCTCTGTGTGTGCTTGCCAGGCTTGTGCTTCAGGCCATTCCACCGCTGCTCTTTCAGAAATGGATTATTAGTCTGTGAACATGAAGGATTATTTTGTATCTGGGCTACTGGAGTGCTCTAATTTGTAAAGTAATTGCTACTGGATCCAGGCCTTGCATCAAGGCTAACTCAAAAAGAACTATTCAAGGTGTGCATGCAAGTGTATAATTTTATGCTTTTAATTCATTTGATATAGAAGATCATAGAATGGTTTGGGTTGGAAGGGACCTTCAAGATCATCTAGTTCCATGCTGCCCCACCATGACCCAGATGTTCCCATCCAGTCCCATGTCCGACTTGCAGCATGCCTAACAGGGAGTCAGTCACTTCCACTCAAATGGAAACTAGTTTTGAGAAATACTTGCCTGTGAGCACAGCCAAAAGTATAATTACAATGTGCTATAATGGAACTGTTGCTGATAGGCAATGAAAAATGACTGTCCTTTGAAGACATTGCCCATCCTTTTCTCTTATCATGGTATCTGTTTTAAGATCAGATTGTGGTAATCACAATAGTTAGCATTTCTCATCCTTGCAGCCTTTCAGGTCTCATCCCTTCAATGCAGTAACCACTCAGACTTCTTGACCTGTGTTTTAAGCCACTCTCGAGGTGTCCCAAGGAGATAGTTTAGGGAAGAAGTATGTTCATTACACTCACTAATACTCCCTTTTTCTCTGCATATGGTTACCATAGCAATTGCACAATAGCAAGAGCTACAGATACGGTGCCCTGTGATCTTAAATGAAGCTTCTGGTGTTACAGTGATGAAGTACACAAGCCTGTTGCAATGGCGCCTAAGGGTTTGCAGTTACCTTCAGCATATTTACCACGTCCAAAGTAGGGCAGGTGAAAATGGCTTCTTGTGACAATTATTCATCTGGCATATAGCCATGCTCCTGCCTCTGCTTTTTTTTATTGCTCAAGACCATTTGCCAGTGCATCGCAGTTCAACATGCCTTTTTTCTTGCCTTGTCTTTTAGGCAAGCATCTGGGTGATCCAATGCCTGCGAAAAGTTTTGCGTAACTGTTAGCAAAATCCCTACCCGTAGCCACCTATGCTCCTGAAACCTCTGTTTTCAGTAGGAAAGGGTGCTGCAGACAGTAGCTGAACCCTGAGTGGTAACAAGGCTGCAAAGAAGCTTTTTTTTTTTTTTCTTTTNCAGAAACAGTTACTAAACTTTTTACTCAGGAATGGGTGCTGGTGGTGCAGGATGCTCTGAACGGTGGAGCATGGGTCTTCTCTCCCATTACAAACTGGTGTGGAACAGAGTAATTGGCGCACTTTTAAACACTTCCAGTCACACAAAGCTGGTCCTTTGCACTATAAAGCTGTGTGAACAGACTTTACCCTTTCCCGCAGCTCTTGCATGTGGCTTGAAACATGTGGATGGTTCTGGTGTAGGTATACTTGAACATCTTGAGATTTGCCATTTGGAAATCTGGTTTCTCTATGCCTTTTACAGCAGCAGTTCTTTCCAGGGAGTCATCGGTATGCTGCTGTGTCACCTTCCAAATGCTTTTTATCTTTGGGTAGCTGTGCCTGCTACTTCAGGCTTGCCAAACATCTTAGATCTTTGCCACTGTTACAGCTGATCTGTATTCCTATGGATGATTTTGCATTTCAATGTTGTGAAATTTCAGAGGGGACTTCAACTTGCCTTAGCCTTACCTTCTGCTCATGAGTCATTTCTGAGAAGATACTGACTGAAGCAGACTGAACCCTGACAGGTAATAAGGCTGCAATCAGAGGAGGCAAAAAAATGTTCTCTGCAAAACTTCTTCCCCTTGTTCTCCTTTCTCTAAGGAAAAATGTGCAAGTTGGCAGATGCTGAATCTGAGCAGCAGCAGATTTTGTTCCCTCTCACCTCCCTGGGAGGATGGGGAGTGACACGCCAAACTCCTGTTTGCTCCCCTAGCTTGCTGGAAGAGTTGTGTGCAGCCTTGTGTCAGAGGCATGGGAATCCACCCAAATTCTGCATGACCGATCATCTGACAAGTAGTGTTCTTCTAACTGAAGTTTGTGTGAAGGCAAACTGCCTGAGGAAAGGATTCGGAGCAAATGGAAGTGTTGCTCCACCTGAACCTGGGAGGTCTCCACTTGCTGCTTTCATTTTTTTATGCTTTACAAAGAATGGACAGGGAAAGTGAGAGAGAGAGTTGGCCACTCCACTCATAAATAAAATCCTTACGTAGTTTGGAAACACAGGCAATTACAGTTGCATTCATTTAGTGCCAAGCTACTGAAGAGTCAGAGAATCAGTTGCAAGTGCATTCAGATTTCCCTCTCTCCAGTCCTAAACTGTTTCTTCTCTCTCGAAGAAGGCATGGAGCTAGCCTCTTGTGAAAATACCTGCTGGTGAACAAGCAATCTGCTAAAGAAAACAAGTTTATTTTACGACTCCATTTTACATCTTTCTGTATGTACTGTTGTGTGAGACTGTTTTCTGCAAAGAACTTCTGGTTCCTTTGGCAGGAGAGGACTTGACAAATGTGCGGTCCTCTTAAACAAAACAACTATTTTTAGAAACTGAAGTCTTTTGATGCATAGAAGGGACAGATTCCATCCACNAATGGCTGAATCGGAGACTTGGCTTTGAGCAGTCTATCTGTGTCCCGTCCCCGCCCCCTCCCTGCCTTTGACTCTCTGTTAAGGTGATGGTACTGAATTTCTATTGTCAGTAAAGATTTGGCCAATGACTTACCCTGGGTGCATCTAATGACCAGTGAAGATGTGTTGAGTGTGGAAGCTTATGTGGGAGTTTGTAGGTTATCCACGAGACAAAGCTCCTTTTCATAGTGGTAGTGTGCTCAAATGAAATGTTGGGGTTTTTTTGCTTCTTGACATTTAGCAGCTTGCATCCTGCATGGTTTCTGCTGCAGTATGTCTTCATTTCAATTGCAAACTGTGGCTATTAGTATTCCACAAATAACCATTTAGGCACTTGGGTTTCTCGATAAAAGGAGAACTTGAAACAAGAATGGACGTGATATTCAGGATAGGTGTCTCCAGGAAAGCTTGCGAGTTTTGCCCAGAGGCTGTCAGATTTTGTCAGTGACCTGGGCTTATTTTGTAATTGCCCCCCAATATTCTTTACACGCATTTTTCCTCTTTGTTACAAGGGCAGACCTTTGAACTTGCATTTTATTCTATACTTTTTTCCCAGTTGGACACAGGGAGGATTCCTCTTGCTTAGCTACCAAAAAGCAAACCAGAATTAAGTGCTTTCTCCTGAGGGAGTTGGGGTCGCTTGTACCCGTGGGGACTTTGGGTGCCTGCAGGTCGAGCTGGTGAAGGCATGGGGTGCTGGGAGGGAGACCAATTCTCCTCTTGGGCTGCGGCCTCAGGGATCCATCCTCTGGCTCTGTCGTCTTGTTTTCCTTCCATCCTGTCTTCTGACTCCAGTTTATCCATGTCAAATAAGCATGGATAAAGCTGAATTACTGAGTCCCTGGGACTGCAGCAGGGTCGGTATGGAGCATCTAACTCCACTGAGAAGAGGAGCAGTTGGTGCTTGCCATGGCTGAGTGCATCTGAAGAACATAAAGGAATTTGGGATGCACAGACTGTAATTTCTTTCATCTTGCCAGTGTACTACCCTACAGGATCCTTTCCGGGTGCTTTGAAAATTTTCAGGATTAAATGGGGCTCTCCAGTGACCTATTTGCTTGCCCTCCCGTTCCTGTGAGGGAGGGCGTCTTGGATCTCTGCACTGTTAGCATGACGATGTTTTTCATGCAGAGAAGTTGTTTGTTTTGTTTTTTCTCTTTTCTTTCTATTTTTTCTGATAGTTGAATTGGGCTGGTTCCAGCCTAATTTTATAACAAAGCCCTTCTGTCTGTCATGAAGGGCTGAAGGCATAATCACTACTTTCTCATTTAAATTCTAGAATTGCCTTTCAAATCTTACCTTTTCATTTCCTTTGTAAAAGTCTTCGATGGCCTTTTGAGGGATGAGCAAACACAGTTTCAGTACTGCAGTTTCAGTAAAAGGCTATAAATCGCTCCCTGTGCTCTTAACACAGAATTTGCATAACCCCAAATCGTGGCATTGGAAGAGTAACTTCTAACCACTTAGCTACATTTAACTTTTGTGAAACTGGTTCCATGTCCAGGGAGTGTCGGTGGTTCTAGGTGGGGAGATGTAGTTTGCTTGTTCACTCTTTGTGGTTTGCTTTATTTTTAAAAGCTGTGCTTGGGCAAAAGAGCAACGTACCCCTCTGCCTCCATTCATCCCTGGGTTGGTCCTGTGCAAGAGGGCTGTTTCCTTCAGGGAGAGCCACAGTGCTCAGCTGGGAGAGACCGAGAGGCATGCCAGGCACCCCTCAAGCAACAGTGTGGGACAGCGAGGGGAATGGGGAGCAGACCCACAGCCCAGCCTCAGGGTGGGGAGCACTGAGTCTTGGAGAGGCTGAGAAGGCAATAAGGAGAGAGGGAGCCCCTTGGTTTATCCCTGCCTCCCTCTTTGCATGTTCACCCAGCAATGGTGATACTTGTTTCAGTCCTTTTTATTTGAATCTGTCACACTGGGTGCATTTATGTTTTTGCTGTTGCAGAATTTAACCTGATTTGGTTTGTCTTCTCCCAAGCTAGTTCTGGAGATTCAATGCTCTTTTGGTATTTTTGCTGTGTTCACTTTAAAGGAAAGGTGTAGGCAGATCCATCTCCCAGCTCTAGTTGACACAGGATACTGTCACAAATTGGAGCGCCAAAATGTGTTCGCTATGGTTTTTGATTATACTACCTTATTACCAAATACATTGCTCTCAGGCAAGTGTGGGGAACCTTTTCCTTGCTAAGGGCTATATAAACCTTTCAAATAACTTTGACAAGCTATACATTAAAACACACAGTTGTGATTTTTACCCCTTATGTTACTATTGAATAATTTTGCTGTGGGCTAGCTGTAGTCAGCCAGAGGGTTGCAGATTCACCACATAGGCTTGACAGACTAATAAGCTTTCTCTTAATAGTGTCTATAAAGCTGATGCTACTAAAGCTGTAATATCATATCTCAACTTGAAGTCAGATACTTCCAGACATGCCTGCCATGTTTTCCCAGCTGTGTTAGCCACTGCAAAGCAGCCATACCTTGTTGGAAATGTTGATAACTGAGGGTATCTTTTGTAGGAAGATGGCCAGAAAATAGCCCTTAAGACAGTCTTGAGTGAAGTCAAAGGACTTAAAATATGGCAAAGCTTTGCCATTAATGGCAGAGTTAATAAGGCACTGAAATGATTTATCTTTGGAGGTAGCAGCATCTTCATCACTGGTGGCTACTAAGGTCACATTGGGTAAAAGGCCACGTTCCCTTTTGGGAATGGTGTGGGTCACAGCTGACCCTGTCCGAGGCAGGGGGACAGATGAGGCAAACTTATTCTCGCCCCCTGGCCTAGTGCTCTAGGACTTGCAACTTTGAAACGTTAACAATGGTCTAATGCATGTTCTTCATGGTACATGCTGGCCCTGACCCTCAGCTTTTTTCCCTCTTTCCCAGAGAGGCTTTTAAGCAATGGCAGTACAGTGCTTGCATTGACTGGTGCTTCAGTAGTGAAGGCATCCCAGGCCACATGTAGGTCAGCAGTGTTGTTTGCTTTTGGACAGCAGTGCTAGGAAAACATGTTTCAGGATCTAAGACTCTGAAGGGACTTCTCCAATTCTTTAAGTTTTTGTGAGTTTGCAGCTTGTTAGCAATGTAGTAGGTTATGGATGAGGTCTGTAAGTGTTCTGTTGAAGCTTATCTTCCTCAAACTTTGAGGGAGATGTCTCCCGCAAATTACTGGCGATTTATATGAAGGAGGGAGTGAGTATGAAAAACAGCAATGAAAGCATATAATGGTTTTTGCAAGCAATTAAGTAGGAGATAGCTTTTTGGCTCTGGAGAGAGTAAACAACTAGAAAATTATGGTCATTTGACAGCAGGAAATCTATTTTTTGTCATTACTGTATATTGGAGAGATCAGTAAATGAGACTGTTTAAACCTCAATCAGTAACCAGCCCACACAGGATCACTTTCTTCTTTCTTCTTTCTCTTCATTTAATTTCATTGCCGAGATTGACAGATTCAAGTATGAAAAGCTTTAAATATGTGATCATTCCCATCTCAAGGATTTGCCTGGCTTTTTAGTTTTCAAATCTCATTTCAGAACACATTGCATTAAATGACATGAAATTACCAAGCACTTTAATTACTTCTTTTTAAAACAAACCATTCTTATCCATTGCTATTGCTTACAGACTCTATGACACAGAAAAGTGAAGTAGTTTACTGGTGCAATACCACATTCTCTAATTGTATTATGCTTCAGGACATGAAGAGAAGTTACCCAGCTACAGCTGTGTGAACTTTGGGAAGCACAATGCAACTTCTAGTGCCAGAATTACAACTTGCTGTAGGACTCTTCCTTTGAAAGTACCTCCATATCTGAAGAGTACTGAAGAGTCATCTGTGTCTCTTGAGCTTCTTTTGCAGAAGAGAAGAAACCGATCATTGATTTGGAAGTGAAGATGAATGGGTTGTATTATACTTTTAGGTGTTGCTCCTAATACTGTTGATGTTGACTTGCTGCTGATGTAAAGTTTTGTTACCTGGGAAGGAGAAGTGAAGGAATGCAGAGCAAAATGGAGCAAGGGATAAATTTACAAAGCTTCTAACAAAAAAGAAAGGTGATGAGGAAAGAATTGTTGTTTCTAATTGGAAGGGACAGTGGGATCTTCCCATACAAATTACCATTTCTAATTGACTTGTAGGAGAGTGCTTGCTGTGGTTTTTCTGCAGTGGTGTTGCTAGGAAATGTTGCTAGGCAACTATTCAATGACTGAACCGACCTTTAAGATAAATATATGTATTTTTTCCCCATTTCGATGCTAGAGAGCAAACCTCTGTTTTGTTCCTTGTACTGGCCTTTCTCTGGGCAGTAGGAGCTATTTGGGCATGGGAATTGCTAAATAATAGTCTGCTTAAGATTTGACAAAGCTGTTTTGTAGGCACAACGTTTTTGTGTGTAATGTTCTCAGGAGCTCAATTTCTTTCTTCCAATGTGAGCAGCAAAAGTTGGCAAATAATGTCTTGAATAATTTATCTGATTAATTTTGTGATCTTTATTGAATAAATAATTTAAGAAACATTCTTCACTATTCACCCGACTACACGGGGACAGGCAGGGCAAAAGGAGAGTATAAGATGACTGTTGGTGCAGCCTGACAAATAGGATTTTAAAGACTCTCATGTTGATTAGGCCTTCTCATAAGAAGCCTGGTGGCATGGCACAAAGCAGCCGCTGAGACCTATTGGGAGTGTTTTCCTTTTACCAGCTGTCTTTGAAGCAAATCCCTTTGTTTATTATAATGTTCAAATGAATCACGCTCATAATTTTTTTGAATGCTTTGCCTGTCCAAAAGGAGTTATCACGTTTTATTTTTTTCCAGAGGAACAGTTTGAATAATCTGTAAGGCTCATAATTAAAAAGTACCTCTAGTTAAAGACAACTTGCAGGAAGTTGTAGAGATATTCTAGGTTTTTCCTTGGCTAAGGCTGAAGTCTCAAAATGCCAAGGCTTGCTGAGAGAGCGTTGAGTACCAGCCACATAGGAATCCTATACTTTTTCTACAGTCGCATCAGAGAGACGATATGGAGGGGCAGCTTCTGCTCCATGGAACTGCACAGAGGTTCACATCCTTTGGGGATAGGGTGTGCAGTCCCTCTCCAGCACAAAGCAGTGAGGAGGAGGATACTGAAAGCTGAGGCAGAGCAAGTTATTTTGTTGCTAGGAGCTGGATGGTGCTGTTCCCCCTTGCAAACCCTTGAGTCTCGTGGTGGCCGGCTGAAGGAAGAGCACAGAAGTCAAGGGAAGGGAAAGTGTGAACCACCTGCAAGCACTTCCAAGGAGGGAAAATGGAGAGCAGCCACTGGCTGCTGCAGGGGAGGCAGGTTTTGCTTGGCTAGTGCACAGCAGCCCTAAGCTGCCACGCACTGTGGCAGGTTGTTCTGCTCCCTTATTTCCTCCCCGCTTCCAGGCCTAGAAAGAGCTGTGAATGAGAATAGTCACTCCCCACCTCTAAACTTCCCAGTAATTTCACAACTGTTCCTGGACCCATGTGTAACCAGTCTTGGAGGATGCTGTGCTTGCTTTATAAACTATTTTTTACATCCTGCTTCAGCCTTGTTGAACTTCAGATCTCTTCTTCCCTATACGGTGCCCCGCCTCTCCCATCTATACTCTGTGCAGTGAGGAGACCTGATTTCTTGCAGTGTGTTGCAGACACTCAGCTGATGCAATGCTTGTTTTGAAATAAACCCAGATATCCACCACTGTCCAAATTAAAATAACCCCTGTTTGTTCCAAGGTTTAAGTTAGCTGATAGGGATTTCCCAATGCCTGCCTCTACTGTGCTTGTTGCCAAGGAGGATGTCCCTGGATTCTGCTTTTCCAGAATTTAGACATTCAACAAGTCCGTCTCTATGCATGAAAGAGAGGTGGACTCTTCCTGATGGTGATTTATCTATCCTTTGTACAACATCTATTATAGTGGGGGGATTTACTTTCTCCTCTGGTTGCAGCTGGGTCAGAGTACCTGTGTCTGAGCACAGCAGTGGAGATGAGAATGAGATTACCAGGGAGGAGGAGGAGAGTCTTGCAGTGAATAATGCCGCAATAATTTCTGAAAGAAGGTGGCTTTTGAGCACTCAAGGCACAGTAGGACCTGTTCTTATTACATGTCGCAAGGACTTGGGATGATTAGCATGAAATTGAATTTTGTGTTAATCAATCTAAGGCAGTAGTACAGCACAGAACTGACTACCACATAATTTCATTCCTTCCCATCCCTTAAATGATGAGGGCTTCAATCCAAACTTGAAGGGGAACACCTGCTTCTGTGTGGTCATGGGAAAGAGTCAATGCTATGACTGGCCTTTGTAAGGGAACAGAATTCAGATTCAATGAAGCAACCCCAGGGCTTTACTGGCGATGAGGTGGAGGCTGGCTTATTAGCATTTGTTTTTGTCCTTGCTTTCTGCTCTATGCCTAGGAACAGCAGTTGTTTTAAATTAGGCCAGAATGGAAGTATTAGAGGACTGTGAGAGGGTATTGTGTGGATATTGCCAAATTTTAATATCTAATTGGGTTTAGTAACCTTCTGATTACTAGAAAAAAAAAAAAAGTAGTCTTCAATCTGAATGTACAAATGGACTTCTGTTATTCCTTGTTCGGAGAAAGCATCATGGGTGCACGCAACACCTTACAGAGACTAAAGATTTAAGTTGTTCATGGGAAGTCTAGGTTCTGCAAATACTTAACTCTCAGTACACGTGTAGTCACAATGAAATTAGGGGAAATCATGGAATAGAATCATAGAATTGTTTAGGTTGGAAAAGACCTTTAAGATCATAGAGTTAACCCAGCACTGCCAAGTCCACTACTAAACCATGTCCCTAAGCGCCACCTCTACATGTCTTTTAAATACCTCCAGGGATGGTGACTCAACCACTTCCCTGGGCAGCCTATTCCAATGCTTGATAACTCTTTCGGTGAAGAAATTTTTCCTAATATCCAATCTAAACCTCCCCTGATGCAGCTTGAGGCCATTTCCTCTTGTCCTATCGCTTGCTACTTGGGAGAAGAGACCGACACCCACCTCGCTACAACCTCCTTTCAGGTAGTCGTAGAGAGTGATGAGGTCTCCCCTCAGCCTCCTTTTCTCCAGGCTAAACAACCCCAGTTCCCTCAACCGCTTCTCGTAAGACTTGTGCTCTAGACCCTTCACCAGCTTTGTTGCTTCTCTTTGGACACGCTCTAGCACCTCAATGTCTTTCCTGTAGTGAGCGGCCCAAAACTGAACACAATATTTGAGGTGCGGCCTCAACAGTGCCAAGTACAGGGGGATGATCGCTCCTCTAGTCTTGCTGGCCACACCATTTCTGATACAAGCCAACTTACTCTTTTAAAACTTAATTTCTGGAAGAGAGAGGCTTTCATTTGTCTTTCAACTGTAGAATGACAGTCAGTTGTTAAACGTTTTAGCAATCATTTGTAATTGTTTTCAAAACTATGGAAAAATAGTTGATTTGATGTTTTGGTTTGGATACTCCTGTAACACCTAGACATCACTAGCAAATAAAACATTAATACGTATTTGGCTTTACAGTGCTAGGTAGACTAACTACAACATACCTCAGTCCTTCTTGCCTGCTACTGTCCTCTAAAATAGTGTGCTGCTGTTCAGAAATTCCTTTTAATTGAAAAAACAGCAAAAAATGGGTGAGTTACATAGCTAGAGAAAGGATTAAAAATTCTACAGCTTGCCACAGACTAACATAGCTTTCAGAATATATTGATTTTGCAGCATTACACAGTATATGCGATGCTAGGGCCTAGACTGAGAACATGTAGAATGAATAATTTACTACCTAGAGAGAGTGAGCCTGTCTACAGGACTAAGAAGAAAAACAGCCCTGTGAACCGAGACTCTGTTCTCACAGCTGAGAGCTGCTTGGAACTGGAAGCATCTGATGTTGAAAGACCTCTGGAGGGTGAGGCTTGTATGTGAGAAATTCTACACAGCAAGCAAGAAGAAACATGTGTCTCATCTCATGGCTTCCCTTCCCTGCGTGAAAAGATGAAAAGCTCTACAGATGCATTTTTGACCTGGGCAAATCTTCAGGTTGTCCTGCTTGGAGAAGACGGACTGGGGTTAAGGTTCAAACACTCGCTGCTTCACATGGTCCTGTTGGCTTGGCTGCAGTGTAGAGGGTTGGTCAGGAGAGGTGGATTACTTACTCATCAAAGGACAGACAACACAGTGTTGGAAAGGCTGCCTCTTGTTTAACTCCTTCAGGCTTTGGGTGCAGATTGGTTGCTACAAGCACCGAGATGGCTGTTACAGAGTCTTCTCTCATTTCCTGTTGTTTGGGTTAAAAGATGAATCTGTCTGGAGTACAGGGTTAGCTAGCACAACTAGTCAGACCTAGGGATCGTTTCACACAATTAATCATGAGAACAGTGGGTGTTTCCAATTCTGTGGAAACATTAAAACTTGGTACCCACATGGAACTTCAGCAACAGAGATGATTTTCCACAGAGCTTCTCACATCGTCCGCAAGGCCATTTTCTGAGAGGTTTCTGACTATTCTGACTTGCTCACTGAATTGGCATTAAGTTATTTAAAAGGTGGCAATTCCTCTCTCCTTTTCCCTCACCCAAAGCACATATATATTGTACCTCCCTGCACCATCCTTTCCTGTTTCTTAAGGGGAGGACAAAAAGGATAGAATCAAGGCAAGCGATAACTGGTAGCAACGTACATTACAAGTAAACCAGCAAATTTTCACTTAGTATGACAAGTGAAGGAGGAAAGTGGAAATTGATAAATATGAAATGTAAACGTTTTTCTACAAGCAAACAATGGGAAAATACATGGTAGAGAAATGTTCCTTCTTTGTCATCTTCTTCGTTGCTTTAGCCTCCCTTTGCTTGGATTTATCTGAAAATTTGTGGTTCAGAAAGTGTCACGCCTTACTGCTCGGATCACCACCAGAACCAAGGAATCTGCAGACATGGGCTCATACCTTGCTCCGCTGTTGTTTCTGAGCACATGCTGTCACTTCCCTGGGCCTTTAGTTTCCCCCTCTCTGTAAAAGGGAGCAACCTCACATGTCTGTTCAGATGTGGAACTTAAAGAAATTTATAGAAAGAAACTTCCAAAACCCAGCAGGCTGTATTTGAATCCCTGGGTAGGAAACTAATATAATTTTTGATGTGTTTCTAACCACAATTATACAGAAATGTTCATGTCTCTTCTGATAACCAGACACAGTTGGGGAAATTAAAGTATGTGATGTGAAACTCTCTGCGATATGTAGAAGTGCTAATAGTAGTTGTACTGAATGGTTCAGTTTTTGGTTTTCCAGAATTAGCACTGCCACCCTTTACGTTGACTTGTGTTTTGTTCTAGGGTACAAGTTCTTTGCCATAATGTCAAAGCGCATGTTCTTTATTGTAATTACTATTATCAGTGTAAAACTTGTGTTCACTCTTCTAACTTTACTTGAAGGAAGCCTCTAGTAAATTCAAGTTCTGTGCTAGAGTAGTATCAAGAACTGGAGAGATCTTTGTCAATTAACTTGTGCAATTTGTAGAGGGTAGTAATGCAGATGACAGTACTATTTTCTTGCAGGGCTGTAAGCAGGTAAACTAGCAGGCAAATGAAAATGCTTACCTGCTCAAACAGTTGTCATTCCCTCCTCTTGCACCTTTCAGAGGCTTGTAAGATCCCTCCAAAAGATGGGGTTTGACTGTTTGAAAAAGCTGGTGCTAATTCTATCGTTGCTTGCCCAAAGAAAGTGACCTTGCTATGAAAGAGGCTAAATGTTTCCAACCACTTCCAGAAATGAAGAAAGCTATTGTTCTGTAATGGCTGTAAATTTATAAATAGAGGCAAAGAAATAGCCACTACTTGTTGGACAAAGGTTTAGGGCAGTACTTCACTTTTCTTATCTCCTTATGTTACAAGAGTGTTAAGAATGTAGTGTAATATAAAGGCAGATCTATGGGAATTGAAGTCATAGAGTCATGTGCATGCCTGGGTACAAAGAACCTCAGGTTGTACCTGTTCTGCAAGAAAGGAGTCCAGACTCTGTGGTGAGTGATACAGCAAGAATGTGGTATTTAGAGGAGTATTCTGAAAATATGGTTTTATCAAGTACTATCTTGTCAGGGATGTCAGATTTTGCAATTTCCCCTTTGCTTCAGAAATACTTGCTTTCTGGATTTCTCTACTTCCATTTCGCTCTCCCAACTCAGTTCTTATATTTTCCAGGTTTGTTTCTCTGATTGGGGATAAGTAACTACACTTCAGGTTTTGTTAGTACACCAAACCATGGAAAACTGGCATTTCCTAGTAGGAAAACTTCAAAGGCTCGTATCTGCATCAATTTCTCCCTTTCAAAAATGTTCTGCAAGAAAGGAAGTAAATGACCCTTTTTGCAACTACATTATTCCTGATCAATGGCACCTACAACAGCTGCAGGTTTTTTTTTTTCAGTCCAAGAGACTGAGAAATCCTGAACTTGTGATTCCCTTAGGTGACCCAAAAAGAACGTGGGTCTACCTGAATCTTTGCGTGAGTGATGGCTGATGTAGAGAAAACAAAAGGGGGCCCACATCTGATTTAGGCACGCTGGTTTATAAAGAGAGCATTTTGCTGTAGAGGCAGTTGTGTAGGAGGGGTGCAAGTTGGGAAAGTTGTGCTGATAGCTTTAGTCCTCATCCTCTGAGGCTGCATTTAAAGGAAAGGAAGAATGAGAGGTTCCAAACAGGTCACGCCCTT
>VYZW01028531.1:280701-295249 GCA_013401315.1 Balaeniceps rex
TTGAAGAGCCTGTGAAGGAATTATCAGATGCCCAATTAACCTTTTTGGAAGGATTTACATACCTGACTTCTTTAGCATACTTTGAAAATCCTAGTAGCTGTAACTATTCCGAAACGAAGACCTTTGCAAGTTACATGGTGAAAGTCTTGTGCCTTTTTAATTTTGTGCATTTTTTTTCTTAGTGCGCATAGCAAAATATTTTATAGAGGTGTTTACTTGTGAACAGTAATTTGGAGGTTATATTTATGCCCTTCCAGAAAGTTCAGCTTAAAATCTCCCTTGCAAGATTAAACATGGGGCCAAAATCAGATATTAAACAAATGGTATAAAAGATAGAAGTTCAGTTCTTTTCTTTGAATTAATTTAAAACTCTTGCTTGAATACTGTCCTCTGATCGTGATTTGGCACTGTTAGTCCTTTCTACCTTTGCTATAACCTTTTCCACTGGCTCTTCAAATTCAGGTAGGTCTTCCAAGGGCTGTAGCTCCCACTGTCTTGCAGGGTAAAAAGACTTCTAGCACTGAAACCTCCCAACTGAAAAGAAAAAAAAAAAATCTCTTTTATTGTGGCCTTATCTTCTGTGAAAGCTCCTTTTCTACCTTGANTTTGTGAAATAGTCATTAGTGGGACTGAAAAATCAGTCTTGGCATTATGCCTGGGTATGACATTTACTTGATGCACGTGGGGGTATCTGATTCTGCCATTACAACTGCATTTTTTGGCACTAAGTTCCTCTAGTCTCTCTGAGCATACCAAAGTCATGGCCACTGCCAGCAACAGGCAGTTGATAATATAAATCTGTTCTTATATTTCTCTTTTTAAGGCCTTGAAGATGTTACTGCTGACCACATATGCAAGAGTTCATTTGTGTTGAGAACAAGCAGCTGGGACAAGTGTCTGACCAGCTCTTCCTATCGTAATGATATCTGCATGAGGCAGTGTGTGTGCATAACATAACTCCATTGGTTTTCTAACTTCCTACACCTGAAAACATCTTTCCTTCATCCAGGTCCATGTGTGTTAAGAGCAAGTTCATGTAAAATACTAGATGTTCTCAGGAAGAGAGATCTTTCCAGCTAAGACTGGGGAGGATGAAGCACTATAGAACACACTTTGTATGTACCAACCTTGAAACTGATTAAAACTCCTGAGAAATCCTCACTGCTTGAGCTGGCTGTGCCATGCATGTGATGCAGATGGCAACCGACCATTTTAGTACCATTGACTCTTCAAATGTTCTTCACTCCCGATGCAGGAATTTGCCAATTCCAACTGCAAAAACCTTGCTTTTGTTCCCTAATGTTTAGTCCTTTCCCTACCTTTGGTGGCCTAAGGAGCTTAATGATTTAATTTACTTTGTAATTTTTAATCAGGTTTCCTAGAGTAGCGCATACATGTCCTATTCTCTGTTTTTGTTGGGTGTGATACAACTAAAGAGAGGATTTTGGCTGGGGAGAAGATAAGCTCAGAAGACCCTGAGGAAGAGAATATCTAATTACCACTCTGCTTATTGCTCAACGTAACCCATTTACCTTTTCATTCACTTCCTCAAAGGTGACTGCAACTAACAAGCGTAAGTTTGGCTATTTTTCTGAAGCAGCTGAAGATATCAAAGCCTGCTGGCATCTTTCTAGGCTATTGTTCTGTGGCAGTCCCTTTACTGCAAAAATATAACACTTGCTAAAAATTTAATACATAGGACAAAGTTGCTCAAGTAAATTTGCTGAGATAAGGCTGGAGTGTTTTAGCGATGAGTTTGAAAGGAGGACTAAAGAGGAGGGTAAGACACAGAAAATGAAGTAGGCAAACTGTGTCTTTGCTGAGCTGATGCCGCACTCAGGAGTGCGGAGAGTTTCTTCTAGCATATGGAAGTTTTATAAGGGCACAGACTTGGGCAAAAAGCAGAGCAATTCAAAGATCATCTGTCTCTTTGAGTGATAATAGTTTCTTAGCTCTTATCTCTCTGTGAATCTAAAAGCACTTATAAAGGGATTGGTATAATTTTTCCCCATTAGCCTGTGGTCAACTAAAAGCTGAACTAGAAATTGAACTTGAGTGCTGGGTTGTCAGTCCAGTGAAACACTGGTATCGAGGTCTTTGCCAGCCTCAGGAGAGGCGACTCCTGACTGACAAAAGTGGGCATGGCACTGAACTTGGCTGGCTTGTATTGCTGTAAGCCTCCGTCTGTTCCTGGGGTCACAGGCTGTTCGATATCTGGTGTACTTGCAGTATGCACTGTTCCTGATGCTCTGCCTCCTGCTCATGGCTGTGCACAAGGGAACACAACGCAGGACATCAGGACTGGCGTTTGTGTTGGAGCTTTTGAGCCAATTTGCTCATTTTTTTTTGGACTGGGCAAAAGGGTGAGGAAGGCAGGGTTTGTCCAACAAGGCTTTCTTGTGGCTGTTCCGATTGCCTTGGAAAGCAAGCAACCCTGGTAAATGATTGTCTCGATATTGTTACTGCTTTGCAGTGGCGTTGAGTGAAAAAATCTGGATTATTTTAGTCTCCCGAATTCATTGTTATCAGATGATTTCCTGTTATAGGTCCCAGATTTATTCAGGAGATCCGTAAGGAGACCCTTGTAGCTACAGTTGTACTCCTGTGTGTCTGAAGCATGAGCTGGTTGTGTTTGCAGAAAAAAAAAAAAGTGACAGTCAGAAGCTAGTTAAAAACCAAATGATTTCAATACATGAGATAATGTTGCAATGTCTGCAGGCTGATTAGCTCGTTTTCATCTCCTGGATCAAATTACTTACATGTAAGTAAACCATTTCTGAATCCCCAAAACAGGTTCTGATTTTATCAGTGGTTTTAGGCAACTCGAAATGCTCACAATAAGCATGAAGAAGTAGGTATACTGTCTTTACCCTAGAAGCAGGTAAAATCTTACCCTAGGTATGTGCAATAACACAAACGTATGTCATATCTGGTTTCCTTTTATATCTTCTTATTCCAGGTGACAAGAAGTCAGATGTACCAGATATGCTTAATCTGGAAAAGAGTGTCAGCAGTACAAATTTTTTCTCTGCTTTCGTATGTCCTGCACTTCTAATGCTCAAACCTGCTGATCTTATTTCTCCTGCCTATACTTCTCTATGTACTCTTTTTCCTATTTCTATTTCTCTGGCTTTGTGCAGCTCATTGTATATAAATGTACACATACGTACCTTTACTTGGTTCTTCCAGGAGGAAGAGAAGCTACAACAATAAATGAAGTCTGGTAGGTGGAATGAAGGTGGAAATAATGTTACAGAGTACATCATGTCTATGACTGTAGGCTACTTTGTGGCAGATCTGNGATATCTGGTGTACTTGCAGTATGCACTGTTCCTGATGCTCTGCCTCCTGCTCATGGCTGTGCACAAGGGAACACAACGCAGGACATCAGGACTGGCGTTTGTGTTGGAGCTTTTGAGCCAATTTGCTCATTTTTTTTTGGACTGGGCAAAAGGGTGAGGAAGGCAGGGTTTGTCCAACAAGGCTTTCTTGTGGCTGTTCCGATTGCCTTGGAAAGCAAGCAACCCTGGTAAATGATTGTCTCGATATTGTTACTGCTTTGCAGTGGCGTTGAGTGAAAAAATCTGGATTATTTTAGTCTCCCGAATTCATTGTTATCAGATGATTTCCTGTTATAGGTCCCAGATTTATTCAGGAGATCCGTAAGGAGACCCTTGTAGCTACAGTTGTACTCCTGTGTGTCTGAAGCATGAGCTGGTTGTGTTTGCAGAAAAAAAAAAAAAGTGACAGTCAGAAGCTAGTTAAAAACCAAATGATTTCAATACATGAGATAATGTTGCAATGTCTGCAGGCTGATTAGCTCGTTTTCATCTCCTGGATCAAATTACTTACATGTAAGTAAACCATTTCTGAATCCCCAAAACAGGTTCTGATTTTATCAGTGGTTTTAGGCAACTCGAAATGCTCACAATAAGCATGAAGAAGTAGGTATACTGTCTTTACCCTAGAAGCAGGTAAAATCTTACCCTAGGTATGTGCAATAACACAAACGTATGTCATATCTGGTTTCCTTTTATATCTTCTTATTCCAGGTGACAAGAAGTCAGATGTACCAGATATGCTTAATCTGGAAAAGAGTGTCAGCAGTACAAATTTTTTCTCTGCTTTCGTATGTCCTGCACTTCTAATGCTCAAACCTGCTGATCTTATTTCTCCTGCCTATACTTCTCTATGTACTCTTTTTCCTATTTCTATTTCTCTGGCTTTGTGCAGCTCATTGTATATAAATGTACACATACGTACCTTTACTTGGTTCTTCCAGGAGGAAGAGAAGCTACAACAATAAATGAAGTCTGGTAGGTGGAATGAAGGTGGAAATAATGTTACAGAGTACATCATGTCTATGACTGTAGGCTACTTTGTGGCAGATCTGTGTTTATTTTAGAAGTCTTAGTTACTGTTAGCTTTCTTTTACCTCTTGCACACTTTAAAAAATATGCCAATAATTTTCATGCAGTAAATAGAAGGGTAGCACTTTATGGCTTTAAAAAAAAGATTGGAAGAGGAGCCAATTTTCCACACTGAAAACATTGTAAAATAATAATAATAAAAAAATCTTTCTTCATCAGAAATAACAATTGAGATCAAAATACTTTAATACTTTTAAGAGGAAAACCTTGTAATTTGAAATGTTGAACTGAAATTTTTTCTTCTACATTTGGTGCGAGAGCCTTAATTTCCAGGTTGTTGATTAGTTGAAGGTTGGTATAACATAATCTCTGCTCCTGGAATTTATTCCACTTTGTGTGATTTCAGTTAAATTTCCCATATAAGTGAGTGGGCACATTCATCACAGGTGTCTACCAAATAACCCTCTCAGGTCTGACTTTGTAGTAGCGTTGTGAAAGGGTGCGTAAACCTTTGCCAAGGTTGGGAGAACGGGTGTTGTGATAGTGGAGATGTTGGTTGGTGGCTTGGCCAGAGTGTTAACCTCGCTAGTCTGTCTCCATGATGTTATTCTAAGATGTTGTTCAGAAAGCATTTGCAATAAGTTGTTTTCTGGAAGGTCAAATTGAGGATGATAGCCAAACCATGAACATGGGAAAGGGTGGGGTAGGGAGACATGGGGGTAGTTTCAGTGGAAATGTGTCTTTCAGTTTGAATTTATGCTTGGCAAATATTGTAAGGAAATTATGAGGAGGTCAAGGTCCAGTTCCTTCTGTAGAAGGACACCAGTCAGAAATAGAAAACAGATCTTGGTATAATTCGGTGGAAGGAATTGACACTTATATCTCTGGAAGGAAGGAAGAGAAGTCTTTAGTGCAGATGGGCTAGAAATTGCACAAAGATAGGAGATGCAGTGAGCAGATGCACCAAAAGGGCAAGACCAAAGAGGGCATGTATAGGACTACCAGTTCAGCTACTTTTCTTGGGCGAGTTGAGCCAAAGCTGCAAAAGCAACGAGGGCAAGGAGCTCTCCAGGCTGGTCTATGGGACTGAAGTGCTTTTAGCGTCCTTGCCCAAACTGCACCACCACACAGAAAACCTCAGCAATACAATCACCCATCTGATCACTTCTGCCAACGCTTGCATCTTCTCATGGTCTCTGAAATGAATCAACAGTACAAAGGAGAATTTTTGTTTTTTTCCCCCTGCCTGAACCTCTCCCCTTTTTTACCCTACAAGAACTGGTACTAAGCATTGAAATCATGATGACTACAGAGACTTAGTTATATTGAGAGCGAAGCTATTTGTTTCTGAATGGAGGGGAGAAGATGGATTTTTGAGGAGAACTTTCTGTTGTCCTGGTTTATAACAAAGCCAAACTGCATGTTTACATAAGGAAAAGGAACTAGAGAAGTTTTAATGCTCGTATTTTCTTTGAAAACCAATTTTTCATGTTAATTAAACCTCTGCAGAGCAAACCTTATATATGACACTTGGTGTTACAGATGGCATGGGCTGGCTTCTAAGATCTCTGGTTTGAATCATTACCCCTATGTTATATACTGTGGGCCAACCATGCATGATATTCTTGACAAGGATAAACCCAGCTGGCTCATATTAGCAGAAACTAACATTTATTTCAGTCAGCTATTGAGTGATAGTCCTTTCACTGTTGCTCTTGTTGCCAAGTCTACTTTCCAAAACTCCTATGGACATTGCTGAATGTTGTCAGGAGCAGTGATTTTTCACGCTCCTGCTCTTTGCGACCATCTCAAACTTAACTTTACTTTCCAAGTATAAAACTGTTTTCTTCATTATCTAGCAAGAATGTTTTGAATTAATTCATATGGTAAAATAAATCTGGGAAGCTCTTCCTGTCTGTTCTGGGGAAAGCTGCATTCCGGACGTCGTGGGATGGGTATGCGAAAGGGAAAGTATTTTGGTGCATGTGATATGCTTTTTTTTTTTAAACAGCTTAAGAAAGTACATGAACAAGAATGCAGAATTTCAGCTTGTGACAACTAGAAACTGAAATGACTCCAGGATCTGTGCGTCAAGAGGGAAACTTGGTGAACTTATGCATATAAAAGATACTTTCCAAGTGCTGCACTGTACTTTCACCTGTCCTAAAATGTGAACTGTGCATAGTGCAGACAACCAAACGTATGCAGTGACACTAAGGAGGAAAACAAATGCTGGGGGTGGGGTGTGTGTGGGAAGTAAACCTGTTTAGGCAGTGAAATGCCAAACAATTGGCATTCACTTTGAGGGTACTGCACTGCAGCCTGATTCGGTCCAGAAGGGTACTTCAGACCCCATCTAACTGAGAGCTTGTAAACAGTGCTCTTACATCTTCTAATCTTGTTCTTGGCTTGATTGATCTTACTGAAGAGCAAGAGGTGTCTAACGAAAATGCTACAAACTCGAGGAAAAAACCTGTTTTTACAGTAACATTGAGAAATTATCTCTTTTTTAAAAGGAATTTATTTCTTGAAGCAAGGCACTTTATTTTACTGTTACGTACGCATTTAAGAAATATACATATATGAAATTTGAGTTGCCTATACACCTGTTGAATATAGGCTTTGCATTAGTTCGAACATAAAAGCATTCAGCTGACACTCCTTAGCATACATTAAAATTACCTTAGTTTGAGTTTACTGGTTTTTTTTCCCTTCCATTATTGTTAGGATTTTTTTTTTCCTTACTGATACTCAGTGTCTCATTCCTCCTCCTTGATCGATTGACCCTCATAATCTGTGAGTACATCTGATTTTTGTTGTGCATGCAGAATTCCTGGCTATTGCATTTGAAACACATCCTGGATGGAGCCATTGGAAGTGTAAACAAGGTGCTGAAAGCTGAATTGGAGAGAGAAAGTGTGAGGAGTCTCTCAGCCCAGGAACATAAATCCGCTCCTAGAGAGAGGAACAGGATTGCATCGGTGGTTATTGCAAATTCCAGGCTCTCTCCCATTGCAGAAGAGCTGCAGGGGACAGAACAGGCAGCATGATTTATCCTTCTTTCCTGTTGAGCCATCCTTGCTCTTTTCTTGAAGACTGAAGTCTCCAGGAGCTCCCGTGTTGAAAGCTTATGTCAACTTACAGAGGAAGAAAACCTCCATATGGTGTAAGTGTTCATTACACAAAGGAGAACGTCAGTGGCTTTGAACAGAAACTGTAGGGTGGCAACTGGTTGCATTGTTCAGCTCATCATAGAACTGCCCCTGTTACCACTCTATCCAGAGAGATAGCCAGTTTAACTGTGGCCAGTTTGCAAA
Organism: Balaeniceps rex; assembly: GCA_013401315.1. Lineage (NCBI taxonomy): Eukaryota > Metazoa > Chordata > Aves > Pelecaniformes > Balaenicipitidae > Balaeniceps > Balaeniceps rex. The sequence goes on from VYZW01028531.1 coordinate 288,389, forward strand.
TAATGTGCAAAAACTCTCTGCTTGGTGGGAGGGGTGCATGTCTAAGTGTCAGAACTGAATGTGTTGCCTTAATGAATGCCACTTGATCCACTTGGCTGTGCTTCTCTGTAAAGTATTTACATTGTTGTGGTCAACGGCTGAGTGTTCAAGTGGAGACCAGTGACAAGTGGTGTTCCTCAGGGATCAGTATGCAGGCTGGCGCTGTTTAACATCTTTGTCGGCGACATGGACAGTGGGATTGAGTGCACCCTCAGCAAGTATGCCGATGACACCAAGCTGTGTGGTGTGGTCAACACGCTGGAGGGAAGGGATGCCATCCAGAGGGACCTTGAGAGATGGGCCCATGCAAATCTCATGAAGTTCAACAAGGCCAAGTGCAAGGTCCTGCACATGGGTCAGGGCAATCCCAAGCACAAATACAGGCTGGGCAGAGAATGGGTTGCGAGCAGCCCCGAGGAGAAGGACTTGGGGTTGTTGGTTGATGAGAAGCTCAACATGACCCAGCAATGTGCGTTTGCAGCCCAGGAAGCCAACCGTATCCTGGGCTGCATCAAAAGAAGCGTGACCACCAGGTCGAGGGAGGTGATTCTGCCCCTCTGCTCCGCTCTTGTGAGACCCTGCCTGGAATACTGCACCCAGCTGTGGAGCCCCCAACATAAGAAGGACATGGAGCAGTTGGAGTGAGTCCAGAGGAGGGCCATGAAGATGATCAGAGGGCTAGAGCACCTTTCCTATGAAGACAGGCTGAGAGAGTTGGGGTTGTTCAGCCTGGAGAAGAGAAAACTCCCGGGAGACGTTATAGCAGCCTTCCAGTACCTGAAGGGGGCCTACAAGAAAGCTGGAGAGGGACTTTGTACAAGAGCATGTGGTGATAGGACAAGGGGTAATGGCTTTAAACTGAAAGAGGGTAGATTTAGATTAGATATAAGGAAGAAATTCTTCCTATGAGGTTGGTGAGGCACTGGCACAGGTTGCCCAGAGAAGTTGTGGATGCCCCATCCCTGGAAGTATTCAAGGCCATGTTGGATGGGGCTCTCAGCAACCTGGTCTAGTGGAAGGTGTCCCTGCCCATGGCAGAGGGGTTGGAACTAGGTGATCTTTAAGGTCCCTTCCAACCCAAACCATTCTATGATTCTGCATAAGTGCACCCAAAATAAATTACATTCTGATTACTTCATCACTGTGAAGTTATTGTAATTGAGACGATGGTCAGAGAACAGTAGCTAAGAAATTAACAGGAGCCTGAAGGATTTGATTAATAAGGAAAATTGCTAGAAGGTGCTGAGGGTGACAAGGGAGGGATGAAACGTAATACACTATAAATATTTGAAGAACAAAAATATGAAGAGGGATTACTCAGGACAGAAGCAAGGTGAAACTAGAGAGGTATGAAATTAATGCAAGGAAGAACATTCCTGACAGCGAGATATTTCAGGGTATGTACGCAGTACTTCAGAGGGACACTTGACCAATAGCATGTCTTAAAACTAAATTGAATAGACAAGGAATAATTACCTATAGCAGGCAATCCTTTATGGTAAGGCAGAAGGAGATGATGAGTGACTTAAACATTCATGGCAAGATTAAGAGCTGGTGCTCTGATATTTCGAAGTTGAGGCATCATGTAGGTGTGCAAATGAGAACAAGGTATTCGAGCAGTCTAGTGCACAGACCTTGTGGAAGGGAAAAGCTGAAAGCTGCAAGTCCTGCGATTTCTGGAAAAAAATATTACTGTCAGTACAGCTTCTAATTTAATCTTGAATTAAGGAAATGTACTTCTGTGATAGAAAATGGATTTTTAATTGCAGATTAGATAGCTATGATTGTGTTTAGGCCTATCCCAGTTGCTCCATGGTGCTGCAGCTGTCGGAGGTGTGCGAGAAGTCCCAAAACCATGTTGCGAGAGAAACCCTCGCCACTACCAGCCACTTGCTGTCTGCTCAGCACACCTAATAGAAAGCATCTTTTTAAAGTGGCTCAAACAACTTAAAAATGCAAACCAGTAGGATTGCAAAGTAAGCGTGCAATGAAGTTATATGGCAGCATATAACTTCTTTTAAGTGTTCTCTGCCCCTGGAGGGGGAATAAGGTCTCCAGCCAGCCAGCCAGGCTCCTGCTGCCCTGAAGAGCCACATCTCTACTCTTCCCTCCTTCAGCCACCTCCTTTCAGTTAATTCTATGCTATCAGACAACATAAAATGAAATGGATAAACTCAGGCCTATGGGATATTATAATGTTTCTCAGTTGTCCAAAAGCCTCTGCAGAAACACATCCCAGTAGGTCTATAGAACTATCTTCAGTATTTAGTATAAATTCAATATTGTCAGCAAGACAGATCACTTACAGTGCTCACATTGTATTTTACTTTTAGTGAAGCCATTACTGGAGTCATGTCTCTTATTTATATTAACATGTTGTTAACTGTAACCTAATAAAGATGCAAAATACATGAAATCAATTGCCTACAGATTTAAGGAGTGTACATAAAGGAAATTTTCTGATTTACCTTCACATTTGTTGACTACAGACCTTTCATTAGTTTGAACATGAAAGCATTCAACTGACTGTTTAATTCCATTAATTAATTTCTGATATCATTTTCCTTGCCCCTTTACTTCAGTTTTAAAATACTTGGATCCCAGTTAGAAAATTCCCTTAAGTTGTAACAATTTCAAATTATAAGGTTTATTTAAAAAAAAAAAAAAAAAATTTGGGCTCTAAGAGCTTATTAGTTAAAACCTATGTTCCAAGATTATCTTCAACTTCACAGAAGGATTTCAGGTTTTTTAAAAGTTTTTTTGTTTCTGTTTTTCATTAATTTGTAACTTGAGAAGTGTGGGAAGCCTCTTAGTCAATAGAGAGAACTCTTCAAAACATGCCCAAGCCTATAGGTTTTTTTGACAAGGGAAAAACATATAAACTTATTTTTTGCAGTATCTTGTATATAAATGCTAATCAAATTAGATCTGGTAGGAATCCTGCACTGTGTAATTGTGAACCAATTTCCATAATGCTTTTTTGTTGTTTTTAAAAGCTCTTGCTGAACTGCAGAGAACCTCAGGATTGCAAATAGTGGCAACTGCAAAACATTTGGGAAACTTGTTTGTTGGGTGATTTTGGTTTTGGTTGGGGTTTTTTTGTTTATTTTTGTTTTTTTGTACTGGCCATGAACACTATGCACATTGTGTAACTTTACTGACAAAAGAAGCATAAATGAGTCCGTAAATTATCTGGAGATCTGTCCTGTAAGCAAGTCATGTGTGAAGGGTTGCTAATGCTGCTGTGCTGGTCTTGTTAAGATTTCTGTGTAATGGAAGTAGGACTGGTTGTGTTGCTGGCTGGCTAATTAGCCTCTTGTCCTTCACACAGAACAAAAGGGCAGAGCTTGGTCAGTTTGGTCTCCTGGGGCTGTTATTCCTGCTAACCCCTGGGTACCTGCGGTCAAAGGGGCCCTTGTGTTTCCCTATGTGATGGTGATCAGTTAGTAGCAGCCTCTTCTGGTGTAAACTTTGTCACATTTCTTCCAGATTCCTTACCAGAATCATTTTAGGTTATATCTCCCCAGATAGAGCCTCTTAGTCCAAGCAGAAGCAGCTCTGCCATCTGTTCAGTGAGCAGACCTGGTGTATACCAGGACATGTTACACTCTTCCAACAGCCTGCTCTTCAGAGTGAGGATCAGGCTGGTGTGACTTGTAACTGTCAGGAGCCTTTAAATCTTTTAGAACTTGGATCTCTAATGCATTGAATACTCTGTAGCAATCTCAGAGCACCTGAGCAATGTTTAAATTTAAGTATGTGAGTACTTGCTTTCACAGGCTTTACTGGGACTTCTATGTGTTGAATTTAGTAAATACTTAAGTGATGAGTTAGAGGCTTGGAGACTGGGGCTTTTGTGCCAAACAGTATAGCATTGAGCCCCCAAGACAGCTGACAATCTTAAAACCCGTAAGGGTTTATTTTTACAATTAAAAAGGCAAAAGCTCATGAATAATGTATGTGGTCAAATCAATTGTGCACATTTAAAACATCAGTTAATCACAGAAAGAGAATCAGGCTGTGTACTATGCTTTAATGTTCACTATTGGGAAATTAGGGAGGGAAAGGCCACTTCTATTTATTCTTTGAAAGTAACAAGCAGCAACAGCAGCTGGGGCAGAGGCTTGTGCTATGAGATCACTCTGGAAAACAGAATTAGTAATGGATTGAAGTTGTAAAGTTATGATCTGACCTATGGTTGTGTCACCAAGTGTTTTCAAGGGAAGTGCATTCAAATGCACTCCTAAATGCTCATCATCTAATGAGAGACAGAATGAAGGGTAATTCTTTAGGGAAAGGACGAATAAAAAATAGATATGCCACACGACTTGATTCACAGTACTTGGCCAGAAAAATAAGGGTTTCTAAAAGGCATTGGGGGTATGTGTATTGGTGGGCTTAGGTGGGATATACCATGCCTGGGATAATCAAAGTTTTTATGTCCACTGGGGTCTGTACTGGTGGAACTCCTTAGCTGTTACAACGGAAACAGATTTGGGTGGGATTTTTTTTGTGTTTTTTTTGGTATTTTTTGGTTTTGAAACCCAGTGGGTTATTTGGGCTTCCTTCGTGGTAGCTAGTTGTATATGCTAACTGGGAACAATTTTCTAGGTTGATCTTCTTTAAGCTATAACTACTCTTGGGGCCAGCTGAAACCAAGGAACCCTGCAGCTGTGGATGTTGTCTCCCATTATAGCTGGAGGCAGTGAAGTCTTTAGGGATTAAGAGAAAAATCCCACCAGGACCTTGCTGCATCTTACAAAAAACAGGCTATAAGTGACTTTCCCAGTATCTGACGAAAAGTCCCTTGGCACAGCAGAGAGTTGTCATGGATACTCCAACTCCAGGACAGTATAAAGCCCATCATTCGTTACATTTATAAAATCTTCAACACTTCAAAATCTGCTCTCAGTATCATTACAAACCTACATCAAAGCAGATGGTACAATGCTACAAGAATAACCTCTTTACCTCCTCAGGCATGGCGAGGGCTCTGTTGCTCAAAAAACTCCCAACAGTGCCAATGAGCCATCAGCTGAGCACCATTAGGACAGTCTTGAATGTAAATAAAGGTAAAATTTGTCATGGTTTAACTAGAGATCCCTTAATGCTATAGATGTGTGACTGCCTTTTTCAGTCTAAAGCGTTCTGTGTTCCCTTAACTGAGGTGAGCTATTTTGGATACATGATATTGGTTGATGAAGACAGACCTGCAACCCCAGAGCTGTTTTGGATATTTCGGAAATTGGGGCAAATGCTAGGATAAAAGGTTGACTTGATTATTTGTTTTATTGTGAAGATGTGGGGAGAAAATGTCTTCATGTTAAAGTTACAAACTGGAGAGCATAAGGAGAAGTTGAAAATAAGACCCATTATTAACCTGCCTTGGGTTTGGAGTGGGTCTGTGTTTAATAGTCTGGCAGACTCTACCCTATTTCCCTGCTTAATTGCCAATTAGTGCAATAGATCTCTATGCATCTCTCTAGAACTAATTTTAGCTGGGTGCTGACAGATCACAACGAGAAGCCAGGTGAATAGAGGATGGGTCCTGAAAGGCAACTTCTTCCATATTTCCTTATTCTTCCTAGGAGCTGACAGTAACAATGGTACCTGTGTTATTGCTCTATTGAGCAGATGTAGGGAAAACAGATACATTTTTTTACAAAACTTAGCTTTTGGGCTAGGTTCTAGTAAAAATATTTAAGATGGCTCTCCAAATGAGTAGGCTGTCAAGTGCACCAGTATTCACATGATTTCCCCTTTTAATGTTAAAAAGAATGAATTGTCACTTTTCTGAGAGCATGGCGTTGATACTTCATTGGCTTGAGTGAAGCAAATAGCCCGTTAAGGTCTGATTGAAAAAAATGTGTGTGCTAATAATAATGCCTTCTGGCTGTAGTTAGTGTGGGCTAATAAATTTGTAATTAAAGGTGGTGTTCACTTCCCGAGCACTGTCTGCCACTCTGTAGTGAAGAAATACAGTCTTGCTTGTCATTGACTGCTATGAAGGCATCTCCAGTTGCCTGTAACACTTTACTGTGTACATCTGGAGTCAGAGCAGACCTGTGGGCAACTGCTAAGGTAAGTCATGCTCGACAGGTTCAGACCTTGTCCCAGGGCATTTGTGGCACATTGTAGGCTTTGTTACATGAACAAAGATGAGCATGTGAGGGTTAAAACTGCAGAAGAGCTGCAGGCAAATTCAGAAGAGAGCTGTCTGCAGGGGAGGACTGTATTCCTGAGTTGGAGAGGGTGACCATGTTTTTTCTAAGAAGGAAAACAGAGGGGATGAATTGGTACCTTTTTCTGATGAAAGTGCATGCCATACTGACATCTCCTGCCTCATCCTGGCTCCAAGCTAAGCGCTGGAGGCACAGAAGTATGTGACCCTTCTTCTCTCTCTGTCTTTTCTCAGTGCTGGGAAGTGAATCCAGTGACAGCATGTCCCTACAGAAAAGATTAAGAACAAATATAACCTTCTCCTGAGCTGTGCTTCAAGGTCTTGTCCAGGGCCTATTGGAGATGATAAGAAATTTTCTTGCAGCCTTCACTGCATTAGGCCCTTATTCTATATATGCAATGCATTTTTGCAGGAGCACTCAGTTATCTGTGTCCTGTTTTCCAGCTGTGGTGTTCGTGATGTTATATTCTACACCTGAGCCAAATTCTGTACTACTTTGTTTCAACTCTTATGCAGAATATTTTTCTGGTCTCTCTCTCTCTTAAGTGAAGGTGAGCAACAATATAATATTGGAGAGGATTAGACAGGGGGTAAACCCTCCCTTCATGCTGTCAAAAAAAAAATGTCTTCGTGGTGGTTTT